>JAVLUX010000236.1:1665000-1670000 GCA_032164185.1 Moxostoma hubbsi
CCAGCTCGGCGACGGAGCGCTGAATTTAAATAGACATGCGTGTTGTTAAAGAACGTTTAACCTGATGGGGAAAGGAAATCTCTCGGGCTTCTCCAGAGTCAATTCAGCACATTTATCAAAGTCACGGTGCAAGGGCTCATTTGTAGCACAGCTGTTTCCATGTAGGATGTGTTGAATCGCTCAATCAGAGGAAAAGCCAAGACAACTTGTGTCTAAAAGCCCCGAATCCCCCGTCCGAGGGAAGCTATAGCATTACATAATGGGTGTGACAGCAATCCTCTTACCTCCACATGAGAGTGAAACAGCCGTTAAAGGAATCATTCAACAAAAATATGAATTTTCTGTCATCATTTACTCACTCTCATGTTGCTCCTAACCAGTAAGATTTTTTTTTTTCTTCTCTGGGACTCAAATTAAGATATATACTGTATACAGGAGTAAGACATGTGGTTGGTTTGGAATGACATACGGGTGAATAAATGATGACAGAATTTTCACTAAGCATGAAAATGTGAAATGTGTGTGTGTGAGTGTGTGAGTGTTTGAGTGTGTATCTGTGTGTGTGTGTGAGTGTGAGCATGTCAGTGAGAGTGTGTGACTGTGTGAGCGTGTGTGTGTGTGAGAGTGTGTTTGAGTGTGTGTGTGTGCGTGTCAGGGAGACTGTGTGTGACTGTGTGTGTGTGTGAGAGTGAGTGTCTGTGTGTGTATGTGTGTGTGTGAATGTGAGCATGTCAGTGAGAGTGTGTGTGACTGTGTGAGTGTGTGTGTGTGTGTGTGAGAGAGTGAGTGTCTGAGTGTGTATGTGTGAGTGTGAGCATGTCAGTGAGAGTGTGTGTGAGTGTGTGTGAGCGGGTGAGTGAGACTGTGTGTGTGTGTGTGTGTGTGAGAGTGTGTGAGCATGTCAATGAGAGTGTGTGTGTGTGTGTGAGCATGTCATTGAGTGTGTGTGTGTGCGTGCGTGTGCGCGTGTAAGTGAGAGTGTGTGTGTGTTAAAGCACATAACTAGTAATCAGAAGGTTGCTGGTTCGATCCCCACAGCCACCACCATTGTGTCCTTGAGTAAAACACTTAACTCCAGGTTGCTCCGGGGGGATTGTTCCTGTAATAAATGCACTGGAAGTCACTTTGGTGGTGGCGTAGTGGGCTAAAGCACAGAACTGGTAATCAGGAGGTTGCTGGTTTGATCCCCACAGTCTCCACCATTGTGTCCTTGAGTAAGACACTTAACTCCAGGTTGCTCCGGGGGGATTGTCCCTGTAATAAATGCACTGGAAGTCACTTTGGTGGTGGCGTAGTGGGCTAAAGCACAGAACTGGTAATCAGGAGGTTGCTGGTTTGATCCCCACAGTCTCCACCATTGTGTCCTTGAGCAAGGCACTTAACTCCAGGTTGCTCCGGGGTGATTGTCCCTGTAATAAGTGCACTGTAAGTCGCTTTGGTGGTGGTGTAGTGGGCTAAAGCACAGAACTGGTAATCAGGAGGTTGCTGGTTTGATCCCCACAGCCACCACCATTGTGTCCTTGAGTAAGACACTTAACTCCAGGTTGCTCCGGGGGGATTGTCCCTGTAATAAGTGCACTGTAAGTCGCTTTGGTGGTGGTGTAGTGGGCTAAAGCACAGAACTGGTAATCAGGAGGTTGCTGGTTTGATCCCCACAGTCTCCACCATTGTGTCCTTGAGTAAGACACTTAACTCCAGGTTGCTCCGGGGGGATTGTCCCTGTAATAAGTGCACTGTAAGTCGCTTTGGATAAAAGCGTCGGCCAAATGCATAAATGTAAATGTTAATCTGTTCCACAGTTAGTGAGTGTGTGTGTGTGTGAGCGAGAGGAAGGGGGATTCTAGTGGGAGTGAGTTGGCTGGTGCACCAGTAATTCAATACGTAACAGCAGTGATCAGTTGTGACTGAAATGAACGACATGCAGAAGCACAATTGCACATTAAACGCAAGAAAAACTGCAAACGCTCCAATCAAATGTTACTAGCGAGCACTAGAGAGTTTATAATCAACATAAAGACATAAAGTTGACCCTGTTTACTTCATTAACGTTTCTGGTCTAAATGTAAATAATTCATCTGTTCACAGATCAGTGATGTGACGCTCATTAACAGTTAATATGTTAAACAGTAACACTATTAATATCATAAAAGTCTCTTTGATGTTGGCATGAAGTTGTTTGGAAATTTAATTTAAGTGCACGTAACCATTTTGTTGACAAGAAAATCATCTTTAGAGGACCCTCAAGGTGATTATGTTTTTAACAAATATCTGATATTTTGACATTTTTAAGAAAAGGTACATTTTGTTGCATGTCGCCAATGGCTATTATTAAAATATTAGGATCACGTGAGCTCTACCATCTTCTCTCGTATTGGCTGTCGCTCCCGAAAGTCGCTCTTCATTTGCATAAAGTTAAACATTTCTCAACATTGTCGCGTCGCTGGACACGCCCACATCCGGTCGCCAACGGTCGCTTTCCGAATATGCCCCTCTTCTACTGTTGTGAGTAAAACAGTCAGATAGCCCCACCCCAATGTACGCCATTGGCTGAGAAACAATTTTGGGGGCGTGTCTAAGTGGGTCTCTCAAAACAAACAAGGATTTTTATAGCGCCACAGAGACACAGTGTTTACAGTTTTTCAGAAAATAAATCTATAAGTCTATAAACTGGGATTCAGCTTTAATCTGTCTTTAAACGTCTCTAAAATGCTCCGCCTCTAAAATGACTTTCCTTTCTCGCTGACGTCACCCAAACAGCCCATGGTCTAAATATTTAGACAATAACAGTCAAATGAGTCGTGAATGCCATTTCACGCTGACTTTAAGAGCACATGTTCCTCAAAGACCTTTCAAAGATCTACAGTGAAGCTCGAGACTTCAAGGAAATCCTAAAACGGCTCGATTTCAAACGCACTTGTCATCTTTATTATCTCGTTGTTGAACTGCATTTGCTGCAAATCATCCCTGACTTTGAGACGCATCGAGATGTCTGACTGACACGGACATCTCAATCTCCTCCGAGCTGCAGTCCTCGCAAACCCATCTGGCTTTGACATTAACACCGCGATGTGATAGACAGAAACCTTGGCCTTGGCCCGGGGGGCCCCTTGGGGCCAACACAGTACATTCAGCTCTCCTTTTGGCCCGTTGATTTACCGTCCTCAGTGGCTGTACGTTGATCCATTTCCCCTTTCAGTTTGCTCACAGGGCACCCCAAAAAAACTGTCCCCCAGCAATATATTTGCTTTATGGTTTCCTGAGGAGCCCATGAAGGAAAACAAGCCCCGCTCCCTTGCACCTGTTCTAGTTAATGTGCGGCCCCGTCCGGCGAGGGCCCCGGTCTCTTCCTTGCCCTTTCGGCTGGGGACTTGAGGGGCCGATACGTCACTGACCTTAACATGGATGTAGGATTATAATAGGGAGTTTTTACGTGTCTTTAGCTTTCACTCCATGACAGTTTTCTAGTTTGAGGTTAGCCTATTTGACTTCAGTATGGGCATGTATAGATCATACGAACATTTGAATTTTTCATGCTGCAAAGGGACTTTAACCCAGTGGTTCTCAACCTTTTTGACCACATCACGATTTGAGCTCATTTCAGCATTTAAATGAAGTTATCATGCGTTAATATAACTCACGTCAAATCATTTTAAGACACCTTGAGGCCCCTTTGGAAGTTCGCAAAGTCCCGCTAGTGATGGATTTCCGACCGGGCCAATGGGGCCAGTACACAGGGGCCCTTAACTACCAGGGGCCCTTGACTGCCAGGGACCCTTAACTGCCAGGGGGCCCTTGACTACC
Organism: Moxostoma hubbsi; assembly: GCA_032164185.1. Lineage (NCBI taxonomy): Eukaryota > Metazoa > Chordata > Actinopteri > Cypriniformes > Catostomidae > Moxostoma > Moxostoma hubbsi. Next base: position 1,668,802 of record JAVLUX010000236.1, read on the forward strand.
AGGAGCCCTTGACTGCCAGGGGCCCCTCACTACCAGGGGCCCCTTGACTGCCAGGGGCCCTTGACTGCCAGGGGCCCCTTGACTACCAGGGGCCCTTCACTACCAGGGGCCCCTTGACTGCTAGGGGCCCTTGACTACCAGGGGCCCCTTGACTACCAGGGGCCCTTGACTACCAGGGGCCCCTTGACTACTGGGGGGGGGGCCTGGGTTGTAAGGTTTTATGGTTTTAAGGTTGATGTAATTTGGCGATCCCCTGCTCGAATACCCATCAATTATGAAAACAACCCCCCCCCAATAACTTTTGGGCATGAAAAGGCAGCCCTAAGGGCCCCCCCTGTCAGCAACTTTTGGAGGGGGGCCCTTGGAGATAATAGGTTTCGTTAACATTAATGTGTCCTTAGCAACCAAATTAAGTTGGTTGCTAGGGAGGGTAGAGTCACATGGGGTAACCTCCTCGTGGTTGCTATAATGTGGTTCACTCTCGGTGGGGCGCGTGGCGAGTTGTGCGCGGATGCCGCGGAGAATAGCGTGAAGCCTCCACATGCGCTACGTCTCCATGGTAACATGCTCAACAAGTCACGTGATAAGATGCGCGGATTGACGGACTCAGACGCAACTGAGATTTATCCTCCGCCACCTTGATTGAGGTGAGTCACTACGCCACCACGAGGACTTGGAGCGCATTGGGAATTGGGCATTCCGAATTGGGGAGGAAAGTGGATAAATACAAATACATATATATATATATATATATATATACACACACACACACACACACACACACACACACAACATATATTCATGGTTAAGTCATTATCGTTCATTTTGCAGTAAAGTTTACCCCCGTCAGCAACTTTTGAACTTTTGGGGCCCTTGGAGGTAATTGGCCCCGGGGCCTTATTATGCAAGTCATAATCCGTCCCTGCATTAGTAAATGCATTTTATACAGTATTTATTCATCTTTGTTAATATGTTAATTCAAATACAATTGTTCATTGTTAGTTCATAGTGCATTAACAAATGGATTAAGAGAAGTAAATGCTATCATGCTAACTAACGTTGTTAACTAACGTAACCTTATCGTGTTACCGTTACCTGGTGGCATTTTTATGCTTAATGAAGGAGCGTTGCAAAGGTTTCAAATTTGATAATATGCAATGTATCAAAAACTAAAGCTAAAATTAATAGTTTTCAACATT
>JAVLUX010000236.1:1675000-1697500 GCA_032164185.1 Moxostoma hubbsi
TCAATTTATTTATACAGCACATTTATGAACACTAGTGTGTACCAACGTGCTGAACATATGCAAATGAAAACAATAACAGGACACAGAGGAATAAAAAAATAACACAAAACATGAAATTACCCATAAATTCTACAATAAACATTCATGGAAAAGCCAAGGAATACAGATACGTCTTCAGGCGTGATTTAGCCCCATATACAGGGCATTTGAATAATCAAGGCATGGATAACGGTCTCCAGAGGTTTTCATTTGGCTATTTGCCTTAATTGGAAAAAGCTACTCCTCACCACAGAGTTTATCTGATTTCCAAAATGTAGCTCGGAGTCAAAAATCCCACCAAGGTTTTTTTGCAAAAGGATGAACATTTGGAAACAGTGTGTCTTGGTTCCTAGTGACGTCAGAGACAGCTCCAGGAAGACCAAACACAACCAACACAACATGAAGAAAAATAACTTGCAAAAATAAATGTGTGTACACACACACACACACACACATTTATTTATTTTTTGCATGTATAGTTTTAAATATATATATATATATATATATATATATATGCACACATTTATTTATTATTTTGCATGTATAGTTTTAAATATATATATATATATATATATATATATATATATATATATATATATATATACACACATTTATTTATTTTTTGCATGTATAGTTTTAAATATAGATATATATATACACACATTTATTTATTATTTTGCATGTATAGTTTTAAATATAGATATATATACACATTTATTTATTTTTTGCATGTATAGTTTTAAATATATATATATATACACACATTTATTTATTATTTTGCATGTATAGTTTTAAATATAGATATATATACACATTTATTATTTGCATGTATAGTTTTAAATATATATATATATATACACACACACACACACACACACACACACACATTTATTTATTATTTTGCATGTATAGTTTTAAATATATATATATATGCACACATTTATTTATTTTTTGCATGTATAGTTTTAAATATAGATATATATATACACACATTTATTTATTATTTTGCATGTATAGTTTTAAATATAGATATATATACACATTTATTTATTTTTTGCATGTATAGTTTTAAATATATATATATATACACACATTTATTTATTATTTTGCATGTATAGTTTTAAATATAGATATATATACACATTTATTATTTGCATGTATAGTTTTAAATATATATATATATATACACACACACACACACACACACACACACACACATTTATTTATTATTTTGCATGTATAGTTTTAAATATATATATATATGCACACATTTATTTATTATTTTGCATGTATAGTTTTAAATATATATATATATGCACACATTTATTTATTATTTTGCATGTATAGTTTTAAATATATATACACATTTATTTATTATTTTGCATGTATAGTTTTAAATATATATACACACACATTTATTTATTTTTTGCATGTATAGTTTTAAATATATATATACACACACACACACATTTATTATTTTGCATGTATAGTTTTAAATATATGATTAATAATAAGTAATTAATATTATTAAGTAATTAACAAGCAATTATAAGTATATATATATATATATATATATATATATATATATATATATATATATATATACTAAAATAAAATGCTGGTTAATTTATAATAATTTCAGGTTAATAATACATTTTATGTCATTTTACTCTGTTTTTAAGATATAATGTGGACTTATTATCAAACAACATACAGATTTACAGAGTGTTTGAGAATGATCAAATAACACAATCAAACTGCACATTTTATATGCAGAATAAATATGGCCTCACTGAAGCCAGAATATTATCTTTTAATCAATGAAACATGTTAAACCCATTGAAATATGCATCTGATTACATCAGAATTTCCAGTAAATGTAAACTGTACAATTTGCACCCGCCACATTTTAATGGCCTTTAAAAGACACAGGTGGTTAAAAATAAAGAGTAATATTTTTTGTCTGTCCAGCCTCGTTTAAAGCCCTCCGTTCTCGTATGAATCTGTCATGCTGTCAGTCTGCGGCCTGCAGGGCAATAATCCAGCAGCTGTATTTGCCCCAATGAAATTTCGGCGCCTTCAGAAAGAGAGGCCCACCACTTTGTTCGGTACCTGCTCAAATAACCCCTTCAAACCCACACGTGCGGACCTCGACTCGAGACAAGAAAGACTTCCGAACTCTTGTATAAATCGTCACTTCTGAGGGTTTGTAGCTTGCTGTATTCTGACCGAGGTGAAGCTCTTTCACTCTCTCAAGATCCCTGGAATTTAAGAGATGAAACGTTCCGGACAGTGTCCAATTCATTCGAAGTGCCTTTCAAGGTCCATTATGAAAATAACTTTTGAGGTTTCACTGAAACAGAAATGCAAAACCCCGGGTCAAGTCTCCATTTAAGCAGATGTAGAGAGACTTGGAAAACTGCTCAAGCTGTGGAATTCCTAAATGGGAATTGTTGTAAAACATTTCTCTCGTCTTTCGAGTGCTCTCAGAGGGCTATTCATTCAAGTGGTGCCTGTGACATAATCCCACAATTTCCCAACCACAATATAAACCGTATTAAGATGAAAAAAAATCACGTTTAATTTATTTACATCACTTCCTGTAGACCGTGGCGTGTTTTGACCTTGACAAAGTCTGGGCTCGTTCGGTTCCAGGATTTTTTTGTAATATTATAATAATATACAAACATGTATATCAGGCAACTTCGAGCAATTTCATGCCCCCCAGGGGATGATTTTTATCAAAACTATTTACATATTTAAACTTTTATCTTTTTGTTATATGAAGAACTCCTTAAACCGAATTGGGAAAAACATTTCCGGGCCTTCATCATTCATTTTTGGTACTTTTCGAATGGATTTGACTGTTTTCACCTTATCCCAGACCCAGACGTTCAATATTAAACATATGGAAATAGCAACTATTACACGTTTAAACAAAGAGTGAAATAAAAAAATTAACCAGTTTAAAATTAAGCATGAGAACTGATTTCGTTCCCACTGTCCCACGCAACAATTTTGCCCCTAATTAGGTTTTTTCAAAAGTTAGTGTACTTGTTAACCAAATGGACAAAAGTGTCCGTGAAGAGAGTAAATATGAGACAAAATCAAGTTAGCATAATATTTTTATTAGCATTCATTTCCGATCGATCTGACAAACACAACACGGAATCTGAGATGTGCTGGGAATGATGCTGTGGTGGGAATTTTCTTGCCTTTCAGTTAAACGATCAATCTAATGAATCTCATTAAACAATTAATGAGAGTTGAACGTCCCTGAAGTTGAACCCGTTACACTCTGAAGCATTTTTGGGCAGCCGTCCGTCATTTTTACACACTAAAATGTAAAATCTCACCATTCACTCTGACTGGAGACACCATTGACTCCTCCTGGTGGACAGATATTCCAGACCTTTCTTGGGACAGTGTCTGGGTTATGGTAATGCATGCTTCTAGGAATTCACATCATGGTAAATGGTAAACGGTCTACACTTATATAGCGCCTTTTTTAACCTTAACGGTATTCAAAGCGCTTTACACTGTGACTCATTCACCCATTCACACACCAATAACGGCAGAGCTGCCATGCAAGGCACTAGCCTGCCATTGGGAGCAACTTGGGGTTCAGTGTCTTGCCCAAGGACACTTTGGCATGTGGAGTTATGTGGGCTGGGATGCGATTAGTGGCCAACCAGCTCTACCAACCGAGCCACAGCTGCCCTATCATCAACAAATCCATCTTAATTTTATTCATAGGACTTATATGACTCCATGTAAACTCTATAGTATGAAGCTTAAACCTGATCCTAATTGTACCCTCTGCCATACAGGGGAAATTGGTACTTTTTTCACTTGATTTGGGAATGCCCTGGGGTTGCTAACTTTTGAATTATGATTAAAGAAAATTTGTCCACTTTATTAAATGTTTCGGTCCCTTTGTCCCCATCGGTTTTTATTTTAAATATTGTCTGGTTCTGTTCACGCTACCTCACTTTGAAAAGTCTCATTGTATTCCACTAGATGGCAGTAAACACTAGGAAAATATTAATTTTTTTCGATCACATTCCATCCCAATATACAGATGTGAAATGTAGGTGGCGCTCTAACACACTTCACCCCTCACAGATGTGCTCGTCCATAGACATTCAGTCTAATGTTCAGTTCAAGCACCTCCCTCACTATTTCATTGAATATCTCGGCCTCTGAGTGGACTACAAGCTCAATCTAGATGTCATTAGAAAGCTGAGATCCTCCCCTTTGCGATGACATATATGATTATCATCAATAATCAAAAAAACAAAATTCTGATGATTTGTTTTGCATGCTTTTTATGCTGGATGGCATATTTTGTTCTGGACATCTAAGATATAACATTGGATTAGTCACACAAGCAAGCTCACAGACAAGTAAAAATGGCTCATATTTTAGAAAACTCCGTAATGTATAAGCAGAAATAAAGTTTTTGGCTATTTGGGGCTTACAGCAGCAGTTATCGGAGCATAAATGAGACGTTCGTATTTGACTTCTTACAGAAATCATATTTCACTTTGTGATTCTTTTGATAATCTTTCAAACTGTGGTATTAGGGTAACAAAATAAACTATACAGTCACATTCATGAGAACGAGAGCTTTCATTTGATATGTGACTTGTCCATTTTGATGCTATAGGAAGGACTTATTTTTTTATACTGTAAATATTTCTAGCACATAACCACTAGGGGGCGCTAATTTTCAGCGCGAATGTTTTAAGGCCTTGTTTCTTATTTTAAATAAAGTAAATACAGAAGTGATGGATATCTCAGAAAAGTTCAGATTCTAAGATTTCAAATGAAACCTCATATGCCTGACTTATGTACACGGAGACTTTATCGTTTTAAGCGTAACGTAACTTTTTGTAACTTTTTTTACGATTTAGCGCCCCCCTTTGGACCCGCCAGCGGGACCATAGAGTTTAAGGCATTTGGGAATTATTTTTAATGTATCGCATCAATAATTGTCTATATTGTTATGTCTATTGTTTCTCGTAGAATAACGTTTAGATTGGAAATTCATCCAATCAAATTAAATTGGAAGTGAAACGGGGTTTGAAAGCCGTTTCATGTTCCCTCTAAGGCCATGTCCACACTAATACATTTTAGTTTGAAAACGCATCTTTTTCTCTGCCTTTTGGCCTTCCGTCCACACTGAGACGCAACCGAAAAAGAAAAGCTGATTTTTCGAAAACGCTCTCCTCACCGTTTTCTCATTGTAGAGTTGATGGGAAATGTATGAAAACTGTGATGTGTTTGTTGTCATGTGACGCAATCACGTGCAAAACAATCAAGACACCGACCCGCACAGTAGCGCCGTAATTGTGCCCGTTATTCCCTTTGATAGCGTTGTTAAAGATACATGCAACTTTGTACAACCTTCACATTGTATTCCGTCAAAGGCGACAGGAAGTTCACTAGGAATTGCCGTCCGGCGACGGAACACGAGGAACGATTGCGCTTCAGAGCGTACATGGAAATACAGTAATGGGATTTAAGAGTTTTCATACGTGTCGGTGTGGACGAGAAACTTTAGGAAAACGCTTGAAAATTGCAGTGAGTGTTTTCGAAAACGTAAATGCCATTTTCAAATGTTTCTGGGTTAATGTGGACGTAGTCTAAAACCCAAAATGTACCCAACATTTGAACAGAAATCCAAAACAACCATCAACGTTGTTTTTGAAAAATGGATGGCAGGATGTAGCGCCTTCGAGTACTGTATATTCAATATATTTGACAGAATTGTTCAGTGCTTTCTGTGGCATGTGCAAAATAATGGAGCGCCGACTCCCTGCTCTCTTCTGCAGGAATAAGACATAATCCCAAAAGCAAAACAGGCGTAAAAAGCACCATGAAACCCAACTGTTTCAATGTCTAAACACACCATGACCGTGACCCATCTGTTTTCCCCTGTGAAAATCACACCACTCCAGATGAGGTCTACTGCGATACGTAACCTCAATAAATACAGCTGCTCCTTGGGGATTTTGATCATCTTGTCTATTGGAATAATATTTGGGAATGAGTTGTGCTGAAAAGTGACCAGTAAGAGTCATGTGAGAGTTATCAGTAAACACGGACATAAATCAGATTTCACTCCCACTGACGGGCGTCTTTCTATTACAGTGTTGCGCTGTGGCTGGATTGTAACCGGGTTAACCACAGGATGTAGCTGGTAAACTTTCCCAGCTTGTTGGACATTGATTTTTAAGATTCGAGAAGTACAATTATGGTCTTTCCTTTGAGTTAGATGCTTCGGATGGCCGGCGCCTCCCCAGACCTGATGGGATTGGGCTTGTAAGCCATTCACCAAAACCAGCGTTTATTGCACATACCATCCATGCAGGTTGCAACCCTAGATGTCTGCCTAAGATCCTACTTTGGGTCCCTCGACATCCTGGCCAATCGTAGCCACTTTTACAGCTCAACCTCACTCGCTGAGCAAGCAAACTGTCAATCAATTACAAGACACGCACTTAAACACGTCCTCACAACACCGCTTTGGAATTTTATTACACTCGTGAAAAAGTCGCCATTGCTGTGAAGCACGTTGTATTTTGACCGAACAATTTAAACTGGCTTAGATTGTACCCAAATGCATGTGAGATGAATGTGATGCATGCCTCACAAGGCCAAAGGATTTTCCTTTCAATCTTTCTGGCCAGAAGCAGTGGGGTCGGGATATGCAACTCCGCTCAAATATTTGTCAACTCCTGTTAGAAACATTTAATAGTGATCAAATTTATGGCTGCTCTTTCTGCGGGATACTGCCAGGGAGACACATCATTGTAGAACTGGTCATAAATGCTACCAGTGTTCACCCTGTTTTGAATTATTATCAGAGCATGAAACCCAAACACTAGGGAGTTTATTTCCAAGGCTGATATTAAGCATTCAGTATTTTCTTCCGTCTTGAAATAAATCCTCGGTTAAAATGAATCAATCCGATGGGGAAAATGGGAAGACATTATAGGTAGACATTACAGTGGTGGTGGCGTAGTGGGCTAAAGCCAATAAAGCAAATAACTGGTAATCAGAAGGTTGCTGGTTTGAGCCCCACAGCCACCACCATTGTGTCCTTGAGTAAGACACTTAACTCCAGGTTGCTCCGGGGGGATTGTCCCAGTAATAAGTGCACTGGAAGTCACTTTGGATAAAAGTGTCTGCCAAATGCATAAATGTAAATTACATTGAGTGCACGATTTATATGCACAATTATACGCCATTTATGCTTAATAAGTCGACAACTTGTGTGGTCATGTAAATGCTTTAAACGGATTTCCTCAACGTAAGGCCAAAAGCGGTTTAAGAATAAACCAAACGACAAAGGTACTTTTTTGACCATTGCTCAGATTTCGTATTGCATGTAAACACCTTTACCGCCCTTCTTACCAACCTATCCAATGTGTGTAAGTGCATCCAACGGGTTTCCTTTATTGAGGCAAGTTCGGCCTTATGGTTGATAAAAGTGCGCATTAGTGTTGACTGTATTACATCATTTACAGCTAAAAATGCAACTCGCTTTTGGCGCCACTCTGTGGACATTTCACGAGGAAACTGGAGCTCACACTTGCACATGCGTTCAACAACAATTCCAGCTGTGGCCACTGGGGGCAGTAAACTCGAATTTCACCATTGCCGAATTCACAGTGTAAACCAGCGCTGCTCTACAAACATTTATTTTGTTTTCCAGCTCGGATCTTATTCAGCTGTAAGATTAACATTTTTAACTCTGTTGAGGCATTTATTTAACAACTTTGCAATAACTGCTTCATTATGTTCTTTCCGTGATTTTAATGCATTTTAAGGAACTGTGAATCTGTGTTTTTTTTATGAGTGAGATGAGTAAAGAGCACTGTTGCATAAATATATTTGACTCCCGAATCGAACTTCCCTTTATAATGCGTGGACATCAAACACGGTCTCACGGTCTTAATTTAATTATTGCATATTTGTATTAAATTCAGAGTTTCTTGTGAATGCGGAGAAAAAGAGCACAGCTAGAGTAATACTTTGTGTTATATTATCCTTGCAATAAAAATAGCCGTGAGGATCTGCGATTCATTTGTCTACACTTGTTGTAAAATATTGCTGTTTATACAATATTTCACTAAGTGCTAGTCCCAACGAATTGCCATACCTCGTAGCTATTTGTTATGCTTGAATAATATAATGCATTACATATATATTCTAAAAAATAAAGAATTAGTTTTCAGCTATGTTATTTATTTACTGCATATTTGCAGCAGGGCTGGACTGGTAATCTGGCATACCGGGCATTTTCCCGATGGGCCGACGCACTTTGGGGCAGATCAGGGGCATCAGCCGTGAAACGGGCCGAATGGGCAGCGCTAAGCTAAAACGAGCCGTCGTGTTATGCAAAACGGACCACAAAATGGCAACGGGATATGCAGAAAAGGCCAGCAAAAAGAAACAAAATTTTGGGCCAGTTGCTATGTAAAAACCCGGGCCGATTTCTCTTCCCAGTCCAGCCCTGTGCGTGAGAGCACATCAATATACTCCAGTGTATAATGCATGCAAATATAGGACAAGTAGACTAGTAAAATCTGACCGGGTTTATGTTTGAAGTACAAAGGGTTCATGAACTGCAACTATTTTGTTTACATTTTGTAATTGCTAGCATAATTGAGCACTTAGCTAGGTTTTGCTAGCATGTTTTAGCTGTTTTCTAGGCATTACTAAGGGTTGCTAGCATGTTTTAACATTTAGCTAGGAATTGAAACCATGTTTTTGCATTTAGCTAAGCATTTTGAGCATGTTTTAGCATGTTTTAGCATGTTTTAGCATGTTGCTAGCATGTTGCAAGCATGTTTTTGCATTTAGCTAAGCATTTTGAGCATGTTTAGCATGTTGCTAGCATGTTGCAAGAATGTTTTTGCATTTAGCTAAGCATTTTGAGCATGTTTAGCATGTTGCTAGCATGTTGTCAGGTGTTGCTAACATGTTGCTAGGTTGCTTAGCTAGGTTTTGCTAGCATGTTTTAGCTGTTATCTAGGCATTGCTAAGGGTTGCTAGCATGTTTTAACACTTAGCTATGTTTTTCTGGTGTGTTTTAGTATTTTACTAACATGTTTTAACACTTGGTTAGGCATTTTAGCATGCTGCTAGCATGTTGCTAGGTGTTGCAAGCGTGTTTTACCATGTAGCTAGGGCTTATCAGCATGAAGTTAGCATGTTCAGCATGATTATAGGTGTTAGCATGTAGCTAGCATCTTTTAACAAATAGCTAGCATGTTGCCATGTCTTGCAAGCATGTTTTATCACTAAGGCAGGTGTTGTTAGCATTTTTTTGCATGTTGCTAGGTCTTGTTAGCATGTTTTAGCATATACCTAGGTTCTGCTAGCATTTAGCTAGCATGCTTTAACATGTAGGTAGCATGTTGCCATGTCTTGCAAGCATGTTTTATCATTAAGATAGGTGTTGTTAGCATTTTTTTGCATGTTGCTAGGTCTTGTTAGCATGTTTTAGCATATACCTAGGTTCTGCTAGCATTTAGCTAGCATGCTTTAACATGTAGGTAGCATGTTGCCATGTCTTGCAAGCATGTTTTATCATTAAGATAGGTGTTGTTAGCATGTTTTAGCATGTTGCTATGTGGTGTTAGCATGTTTTAGCATATACCTAGGTTCTGCTAGCATTTAGCTAGCATGCTTTAACATGTAGGTAGCATGTTGCTATGTCTTGCAAGCATGTTTTATCATTAAGAAAGGTGTTGTTAGCATGTTTTAGCATGTTGCTAGGTGCTGCAACTATTTTGTTTACATTTTTCAGGGGTGTGTATCAGCTGCATTTAGCGCTGGATTATGCAGCAGAAGCGACTCTGGAAAATGACAAAAAGCTCTCGTCTCATTGGTCAGTCTTGTCTCATTACGGTCCAAAGAAGAGGAAAAAATGCACCGCTCTCTGTCAAAAAAACTTCGGACTGTCAGCGAACGATTTGTCGGACCTGGTGTGAACAGCACCATAGGAATGCATCGTTCCTATTTTAAAAGAAGCTTGTTCGGAACAAACATTTGCACCAAAATAATGGGCTAAATCAGTATGGTATATTCCCCCTTCTTTCTGAGCCCTAAAACCATTTACACGATAAATAATTCCTCAAAGGGGAGGGTGGGAATAGACAGCTCGGAACACTAAATCAGCCCTTCTTTCGGCAGGAAGCTGGGCAGGAATCCACTGAAGCAGCACTTCCAATATTGAGTTCCCATATGGCACAGAGGCAACAGTGAGTATCTGGAGACAGGTAAAGTAGTTATGTCAAACGTCACGCTTGCTGTATTTATTTCATGCCTTTCAAAATATTATTACATTGTTGATTTATTGTATAGTTTAAAGTTTAAAAAATACTATATTGTAACAAATATGAATGCATACTAATAATATTTCAGGAAATTCAGTATTGAGCACTACTAATATTATTGAAGTGAAACAGAATATTCTGGACTTGGGTTTATCCATCATGATTGATTGCATCATGAAAAGTGGGTGTGCACATTTTCTAAAACAATTCCTAAATAGCTATTTGGCTCCGGGGTGAATCACAACATCTCAAACTTTGATATGAAGTCACAAAAGTATTTGAACGGTGTCCTCGATTGCGACTCGACTGCATCATTCACAGTGCGTCACGGGAGTGGACGGTCACTGCAGAGCTCTTTTGGCGCACTTTGCTTACTGTGATTCTCTGATTGGTGGATCTTTCTCTGCAGGATCATGGGTAGTGTAGTTCATTATAAGACATTTTTAACCACAATTTTTTCAACAGAATCATATACCATCGATTAACAACCTTGAAAATCACGGTATGTCTGTCTTTAAAGGTTTATAACGAGGCCTAAAACGATGCTTAAAACGACAAAACATGTCGATTTTTACCCAAATCCCCCAATTTCACGTTGCATGTAAACACCCTTAACGGCGTTCTTAATGGATTATACAAAGTGTGCATTGTTGAGAAAAAAAAAAAACATTATTAATATGCTCAGATTGCAAATTGTATAGTATGCGGTTCCCATAACCCGTTCCAGAAATTGTAATAAAACAGTTTTTTAAATATCACTGTTGAGGAAAAACAAAGAAGTGAGCTTATACGTGAAGCCAAAGAAGCGCTACATATGCTCAGGCTACAGATGATCACTTTATTCACAGTTAATTTTTCCTGTTACATAAGGTAAGTATTACAAGCTAATGGTTAGCTATGACTCTACATGAATCAGTCAATATCCAGCGAATATCAAAGTAGAGCGCTAGATTGAAATGTTTGTACTTTGTAGACAACCTTTGAGGTTGTTTTGAAAAAGCCTGGCCCGTAGTGATTGAAAGGTTTAAAGCAAGGCCATGCAAGCATGTTTTAGCATATAACTAGGCATTGATAGCATGTTTTAGCACTTAGCTAGGCTTTGCTAGCATGTTTTAGCACTAACAAGTGTGTTGTTAGCATGTTGCTAGAGGTTGCTATTATGTTTTTGCATTTAGCTAAGCGTTTTGAGCATGTTGCTAGGTTTTTGCTAGCATATTTTAGCACTTAGCTAGGTTTTGCTAGCATGTTTAGGCTGTTAGCTAGGGATTGCTAAGGGTTGCTATCATGAATTAATACTTAGCTATGTTTTTCTGGCATGTTTTAGTATTTTAATAGCATGTTTTAACACTTGTTAGGCATTTAGCATGTTGCTACGTGTTGCAAGCATGTTTTAGCATGTAGCTAGGAGTTGCAACCATGTTTTTGCATTTAGCTAAGCATTTTGAGCATGTTTTAGCATGTTGCTAGCATGTTGCAAGCAAGTTTTAGCATGTTGCTAGAGGTTGCTAGCATGTTTTTGCATTTAGTTAAGCATTTTGAGCAAGTTTAGCATGTTGCTAGCATGATGTCAGGTGTTGCTAAGTGTTGCAAGCATGATTTTGCATTTAGCTAAGCATTTTGCACATGTCTTGGCATGTTGCTAGCATGTTGTCAGGTGTTGCTAGCATATTTTAGCACTTAGCTAGGCATTGTTAAGGGTTGCTAGCACGTTTTAACACTTAGCTATGATTTTATGGCATGTTTTAGTATTTTAATAGCATGTTTTAACACTCGGTTAGGCATTTAGCATGTTGCTACGTGTTGCAATCATGTTTTTGCATTTAGCTAAGCATTTTGAGCATGTTTTAGCATGTTGCTAGCATGTTGCAAGCATGTTGCTAGAGGTTGCTAGCATGTTTTTGCATTTAGCTAAGCATTTTGAGCATGTTTAACATGTTGCTAACATGTTGTCAAGTATTGCTAAAATGTTGCTAGCATATTTTAGCACTTAGCTAGGTTCTGCTAGCATGTTTTAGTATTTTAATAGCATGTTTTAACACTTGGTTAGGCATTTTAGCATGTTGCTAGCATGTTGTCAGGTGTTGCTAAAATGTTGCTAGGTTTTGCTTGCATATTTTAGCACTTAGCTAGGTTTTGCTAGCATGTTTTAACACTTAGCTATGTTTTTCTGGCATGTTTTAGTATTTTAATAGCATGTTTTAACACTTGGTTAGGCATTTTAGCATGTTGCTAGCATGTTGCTAGGTGTTGCATGCATGTTTTAGCATGTAGCTAGGTGTTGCAAGCATGTTTTAGCATGTAGCTAGGGGTTGCAAGCATGTTTTAGCATGTAGCTAGGGGTTGCCAGCATGAAGTTTGCATGTTTAGCATAGGGTCCATTTTGATTTCGAATAGATTTTAAACCATCATGTACCGCGGGTTGATTCTCACTGTGTTCCATTTCTGCATCCTCCATGTAATATTATAAAACATGTTACTCATAATGTGGGCCTGCGTTCAAAGTGTGAACGTTTCTTTGGACAGTGTGGAGTCACACGTTATAAAGTTATTGAAACACAGAGCGCAGTGTGCTGTGAATCTGATAATATGAGAGAGAAGAGGTCTGGGGATCACAGCCCGCATGAAGTATGGGCCCAGTAGGGGTTGTAAAAGACTTGTGATAAATTAGTTTGTATTCCGCTGTTTTTCCCTTTCTTCATCCTGACACAAGGAAGAAAATACGGGGTGTTTTCTTTTGGCCGTTCAGCTTTCTCCTCTTTGTCCATTTAAATCCTCAAGCTGTGCACGCAGAACATCACATGCCAAATTTAAGGGTCCTCCGAGACCTGGACGACTCCATGATGGAAATCTGTCAAGCCACCTAACAGCGAGTCTACAAGGTCACGAAGGAAACCCACTTTTTCGGAAAGAAAAAACAACACCAAACATCCGCAGTCTGGTTGCAGTGGTAACATCAATCAGTCCCAGAACGCACAGTGCAATAACGGCAGAGGAAATGTTGCTAATGCATTAAAGTTTCAAGATGGTTAAGAAGTCATTTGGCAGGTTATCGAAAACGCTCTCATGGGTGCACAGATAAGTGGTCGTTATTTATGTGCAGTTGCGCAGAGGGTTGTCCAACATAAAACCGAAATAAAATGTGTTTTCAGTGGAGTATTTACTGCTGTTTGCTAAGGCATCTCTACTAATATTGCTCATAGGGAGGGTAGGGGATTTGACCAAACTAAACTAAACGTCAGTATGCAACTCACGGAAAAAAGAATTTAAAAACACGTCAGTAAATCACTGTTAATTGGTTAACTGGTCAATGATGGTTTATTTAACATGACAATATATGACGGTATGTAAACATGTTTGTCACAAAACATCACAACCTTTCTGTCTGTATTTGTGTGACCTTTTCGATACTGTCCTGATAATTTTGTGAAGCATGTGAACTCTGTGATCAGTCATATGACTGGATGAGATATCAAGCTGCAATTAATAGCAATTGACAGCCATGTGACTTGAATGGAAGTGTGTGACACTACATATATAAACAAAAAGGATGCTCAGGCTACCGATGATCACTTTATTCACAGTTAATCTTCCCTGTTACATAAGGTAAGTATTACAAGCTAATGGTTAGCTATGACACTAGCTTTCTTTTTTTTACATTAATCAGACAGAATCGATCTTTCGTATCTTTAGCCAGAGGCTAGTCTAGTTCCTTACTTAAATATTTCCCCCTCTCTTTTAGGCAAGCAGTGTGCTGACTGATGTTTTCAGGAGGTCCTTGACCACACCCTTCACAGTTTTAGCACAATGGGTCCCTTACCCACCCTAGGCAAAATTTCCAACGAATATCAAAGTTGAGCTAGATTGAAAAGTTTGTACTATGTAGACAAACGTTGAGGTTGTTTTGAAAAAGCCTGGCCTGTAAATTCAAGTTTTAAAAAGCCCTTCAGTCAGACAGACAGATTGAAAGGTTTAAAGCAAGGCCATGCAAGCAAGTTTTAGCATGTAACTAGGCATTGATAGCATGTTTTAGCACTAAGAAAGGTGTTGTTAGCATGTTGCTAGAGGTTGCTAGCATGTCTTTGCATTTAGCTAAGCATTTCGAGCATGTTTTAGCATGTTGTCAGGTGTTGCTAGCATGTTGCTAGGTGTTGCTAGCATAATTGAGCACTTAGCTAGGTTTTGCTAGCATGTTTTAGCTGTTTTCTAGGCATTAATAAGGGTTGCTAGCATGTTTTAACACTTAGCTATGTTTTTCTGGCGTGTTTTAGTATTCTACTAACATGTTTTAACACTTGGTTAGGCATTTTAGCATGTTGCAAGCATGTTTTAGCACGTAGCTAGGGGTTGTCAGCATGAAGTTATCATGTTCAGCATGATTATAGGCATTAGCATGTAGCTAGCATGTTTTAACATATAGCTAGCATGTTGCTATGTCTTGCAAGCATGTTTTATCACTAAGGCAGATGTTTTTAACATTTTTTATCATGTTGCTAGGTCTTGTTAGCATGTTTTAGCATGTTGCTAGGTGCTGTTAGCATGTTTGATCATGTAGCTAGGGGTTGCCAGCATTTAACTAGGTGTTGCTAACATGAAATTAGCATGGTTAGCATATACTCGTGCTGCTAACATATAGCTAGCTTGTTTTAGCATGTAGCTAGGCATTGCTAGCATGTTGCTAACACGTTTTAGCATATAACTAGGCGTTGCTAGTATGTTTTAGCATGTAGCTACGTGTTGCTAGCATCTTTCTAGCATGTTTTAACAATAGCTATGCGTTTCTAGAATGTTTTAACGGGTTGCTAGCATGTAGCAACCCGCAAAGAAAACATTTATATCAAAGTACCAGTCTTGAGTTCATATGAGTAGTCTAATATTTAAGTTAAAAGGGAGTTCAACTTTCAACTTTCTAGAAAAAAAAAACATGTGATGAATATCTGCACCACAAAATAACGGCTCAGCACGTAATAGCTCAGGGAACATGTCTACTTGAGTTAACTGAACAGATTTTAATGACATTATCCCTGTAATGACACGCTCAAAAACGTTTTTGATAAAACAAACAAAACATTGCTGCAGAAGCGCAACTGTATTAATGAGTCCGTGGCTCTCAAATCATGAAAACATATGGGGCGTCCTTTGAAGTGCACAGGGAGCAGTTTGGGAGCTGCGTTTGTTTACGTTTAAAGCTGAACCTCCTCCCACCAGTAAAAGAAGAGGAAACTGTCAAACTGTGCAGGCAAGAACATCAGCTCAGTTCATTATATCTGCCTCAGCGAAGACTCGTTTCTGAGCTGAACAGAAGAGACTTGTGTACACTGAAGGCTAGTGTATACTTCATTTTTCTCTCTTGCTCTCTGCCTTTTAAAGTATACACTTTTGACCACGAGCCAGTACAGACGTGATCGTCTCGTTCGCACTCCCGCTGCTTTGTACAGCAAGTATGTAAAAATGCAGATATAGCAGCCTGAGACCAGGTTTCATAGTTAAATATACTTTTATTAGCAGCTTGAAGCATCACTGTACCATAAAGTTGTCATTACTAGAAATATCAAGTTATCTTAAGAATTACTTGAAATGTCAGGTTTTGGGCTCACGACTCAAATATAGTAATGCACTTAGCTGTATAGAGACCTATAGGATGCTCCCTTGCTCCCTATTTAGTGCATGACTTAACCTCCAGTGTGCTGTTTGTCTGCACTGGTCTCAGAACAGTTATAGTAGAGCTATAGGATGCTCCCTTGCTCCCTATTTAGTGAATGACTTAACCTCCAGTGTGCTGTCTGTCTGCACTGGTCTCAAAACAGTTATAGGAGAGCTATAGGATGCTCCCTTGCTCCCTATTTAGTGCATGACTTAACCTCCAGTGTGTTGTCTGTCTGCACTGGTCTCAGAACAGTTATAGTAGAGCTATAGGATGCTCCCTTGCTCCCTATTTAGTGCATGACTTAACCTCCAGTGTGCTGTCTGTCTGCACTGGTCTCAGAACAGTTATAGGAGAGCTATAGGATGCTCCCTTGCTCCCTATTTAGTGCATGACTTAACCTCCAGTGTGCTGTCTGTCTGCACTGGTCTCAGAACAGTTATAGGAGAGATATAGTATGCTCCCTTGCTCCCTATTTAGTGCATTACTTAACCTCCAGTGTGCTGTCTGTCTGTCTGCACTGGTCTCAGAACAGTTATAGGAGAGCTATAGGATGCTCCCTTGATCCCTATTTAGTGCATGACTTAACCTCCAGTGTGCTGTCTGTCTGCACTGGTCTCAGAACAGTTATAGGAGAGATATAGGATGCTCCCTTGCTCCCTATTTAGTGCATTACTTAACCTCCAGTGTGCTGTCTGTCTGCACTGGTCTCAGAACAGTTATAGGAGAGCTATAGGATGCTCCCTTGATCCCTATTTAGTGCATTACTTAACCTCCAGTGTGCTGTCTGTCTGCACTGGTCTCAGAACAGTTATAGGAGAGATATAGGATGCTCCCTTGCTCCCTATTTAGTGCATTACTTAACCTCCAGTGTGCTGTCTGTCTGCACTGGTCTCAGAACAGTTATAGGAGAGCTATAGGATGCTCCCTTGATCCCTATTTAGTGCATTACTTAACCTCCAGTGTGCTGTCTGTCCGCACTGGTCTCAGAACAGTTTGAAATGCACCTTATTTTCATCTTAACTCCGTATAAAGCCTCTGAAAGACACATTTTATTTATAAGGATTGTTAATGTTGTTTTGTTGCAAATAGTTTTTTCACGTGATCACCGTTACGATTATACGAGTCCTCTTTTGGTCAGGTTGGACCTGTTAATACAATCTCAGTTCTCCTTGTGCATCTGCTACTAAAGTCCAGGTGTCTTTGTGTTGTTGTATGATCTACAGTTGAGTTGATTCAATAAAAATTATAAAGAAGGAACAACAACATTTAAATAGCAAATCTGAGTTTAGTCGACTTGCATCTAAATGGTAAATGTTCTGCTCTTATATAGTGCCTTATCGGTTACTACAGCGCTTTACATACACACACACACACACACACACACACACACACACACCCCAATGGCGACAGAGCTGCCATGCAAGGTGCCAGTCTGCCATTGGGAGCAACTTGGGGTTCAGTGTCTTGCCCAAGGACACTTCGGCATGTGGAGTCATGTGGGCCGGGAATCAAACCGCCAACCCTGTGATTAGCGGCCGACCCGCTCTACCACCTGACCCACAGCCGCCCCATTTTAGTTACCTTTAATAGTTAAGTTCAATCAGTTCAAGGTCAATCAGAGGACAGGTTAAACCCGATGCTACAATGCAAGTCCACAACACAGCTCGAGATACCAGAATGTCATTATGTGTCATTTCTGGTTTTAGCTGGTCTCCGAGCCTGATCAGACTGGTCCATTGGCTGGTTTTAGCTGGTCTCCGGGCCTGATCAGACTGGTCCATTGGCTGGTTTTAGCTGGTCTCCGGGCCTGATCAGACTGGTCCATTGGCTGGTTTTAGCTGGTCTCCGGGCCTGATCAGACTGCTCCATTGGCTGGTTTTAGCTGGTCTCCGGGCCTGATCAGACTGGTCCATTGGCTGGTTTTAGCTGGTCTCCGGGCCTGATCAGACTGGTCCATTGGCTGGTTTTAGCTGGTCTCCGGGCCTGATCAGACTGGTCCATTGGCTGGTTTTAGCTGGTCTCCGGGCCTGATCAGACTGCTCCATTGGCTGGTTTTAGCTGGTCTCCGGGCCTGATCAGACTGCTCTATTGGCTGGTTTTAGCTGGTCTCCGGGCCTGATCAGTCTGGTCCATTGGCTGGTTTTAGCTGGTCTCCGGGCCTGATCAGACTGCTCCATTGGCTGGTTTTAGCTGGTCTCCGGGCCTGATCAGTCTGGTCCATTGGCTGGTTTTAGCTGGTCTCCGGGCCTGATCAGACTGGTCCATTGGCTGGTTTTAGCTGGTCTCCGGGCCTGATCAGACTGGTCCATTGGCTGGTTTTAGCTGGTCTCCGGGCCTGATCAGTCTGGTCCATTGGCTGGTTTTAGCTGGTCTCCGGGCCTGATCAGTCTGGTCCATTGGCTGGTTTTAGCTGGTCTCCGGGCCTGATCAGTCTGGTCCATTGGCTGGTTTTAGCTGGTCTCCGGGCCTGATCAGTCTGGTCCATTGGCTGGTTTTAGCTGGTCTCCGGGCCTGATCAGTCTGGTCCATTGGCTGGTTTTAGCTGGTCTCCGGGCCTGATCAGACTGCTCCATTGGCTGGTTTTCGCAGGGTTTGGGGCGCTTTTCAGATTGTAAGGCTTGGAGACCATCTTAAACCAGCTAAGACCAGCTAAGACCAGCTTCAGTCTGATATCCCAGTGGATGAATTTTGGAGACACCATTACTCACAAAGTCTTTTCAATGTGTAAGTACTACTTGCAATAACGAGCAGCTTGATTCCCCAACACTGCAAAACACAACGTGTGAAAACTTTAAATCTCAAACTCACGTTCATCATTCAAGATCTCTGGTCAAGTCTTGAAATGACATCCTCTCCGAAGCCGAGCAGCAGGACTTTAGTTACTTCCTTTCACGAGCCCGATGGAATACACCATTAAACTGTAGGGAGCAGAGAAAAGCTGTAGCGCACTAAAATGAAGTTATGTCAAAACCATTCGGCCTTTCCTGCCGTAGCTCCTCAGCCTTGCGTGTATTCTCCGGGGGGGCCGAGAACATTACAAGCCGTTCACTTTATATGAATGGGCACTAACAGACTTTTTTGCCATTTTGATATGTCTAAATTTGCAGGCATATCCTGTGGTCCATCAGAAACAGCCTTCGTTTCAATTTAGTGTCTCCCAGAAGGCCCCGGCTTCCTATTTCAAGTGGAAATTGTAGAAAGCTTCCCCCCTAGTGTTCATATCTTTATTGCTTCAAAAGCCAGAGATAAACGAGCTGACAGTTTGATGTCTCCAGCAAGATGGCAAATCATTTCAAATGCCTGAATGTGATAAAAGATTTCAGCGTCCACGTTTGCTCATAGTTCAGTCGCAGATAAGTGTGGCAAATGGCAAATGTGATTAAATTGATCACGACGAGGTCAATAAAACGGAAGGGGAAAGGCCTTGTCGTTTTATTGGTGCATACTGCGACTTTCGCAGAGGGAGAAAGTCAACGATTACGGTCTTTCTGGATCATCACATGGCAAATCTCTACAAATGTCACACTTCGGATGTTTAAGGGATGATGTCACTGTGTCAAGACGGTCGTATATCTTTCACGGCACTGAAAATACGGGTGAGGTGGATCAGTAAAAATGTACTTGAGGGTTTAGTTGACGTTGTTGTAATAACCATCTGCACTCTGATCATAACTGCTATTGTCATTCTAGTCATATCAAATCACTAGATTCAGGGTTTACATTTTAAAATGGGTTTAAAATTTAAAAAAAATAGTCCAAAACACCTTTTGGGTTCAATCGACAGCATTTAAACGTGTCATTATTTCCAACTTGATCTAACCCAGTAAAATTACATTTGCTTGTGTAACTTTATTTTTCAGGTTAATTTTGTCAAAAAAAAAAAAATAATAATAAATAAATAAATAAATAAAAATTCCCTTGAATATGAAAGTTGTTACATTACCAAAAAAAATAAAAAATAAAAATAATTAATAGAGATTCATTTTGTGATTCCAGAAGTTTTTGAATCTGTATATTCTTAAATAAATAACAGTTGTACGTCTTGATTTTAAGCTGTTTTTGTTTATTTATATATTTTTAGATTCACTATAGCAAGTTAGCTATTATATTATAGCTTATTAACTTATTCTAAATCATTGTACGTGATCTTGAGGCCCCCGTTGAGAATCGAGGTGGTGGTGGTGTAGTGGGCTAAAGCGCTGAGCGGTTGAGGCTCTGGGTTACTGACCGAAAGGTCGGGGGTTCAAGCCCCAGCACTGTCAAGATACCCCTGTTGGGCCCTTGAGCCTATCTGCTCCAGGTGTGCCGTTTCATGGCTGACCCTGCAGTCTGACCCCAGTTTAATTGGGATATGCGGAAAAACTGCATTTCATTGGCTCTGTACCTGTACTCTGCACAATGACAATAAAGTTGAATCTTAACTGGTAATCAGAAGGTTGCTGGTTCGATCCCCACAGCCACCAGCATTGTGTCCTTGAGTAAGACACTTAACTCCAGGTTGGTCCGGGGGGATTGTCCCTGTAATAAGTGCACTGTAAGTCACTTTGGATAAAAGCGTCTGCCAAATGCGTAAATGTAAATGATATTATGCGACACATGCAGTCGATAGAGCTGGAACCAGGGAGTAAAACGAAATGAAAGAACGGTTAATAACGTTCTTTTTTTTAATGACAGCAATGTGTGCTGATGTGCCAATTGCAGTGTTGCCAAATCTCTCTCTAAAAAAAAAAAAAAAAGAGGACCTGGTCTGGAAAAACACTCAAAAGAGCGAGCAAATTAAAAGTGTCCCATGTGGGGGAATTATCAGTAACAGTAACCTACTGCATATAAAATAATGTCTTTTCAATAAATGTATTTTTAATGTTAAATACATCACCAAAAACATATCTGACCATCTAAATTTTAAATAACAGCCGAAATATCTCTCTCCTGCATGCATGCACACACACAGCGCTTGTGCGTGTTTGGACTAAACGTCATGTTATGCGGGCCGAATTAATAATTATTTTATTAATTAAACGGTTATTAACCGGTTACCAACATTTAAAAATATGATTATTAAAATTTACTGTAATAAAACATTTTGATTCTGGTTGCATGAAAAAAAATGAGCGGAACAAAATTAAACGGTTCCGGAATTTTTATTTATTTTTTATTAATTTTTTTTTTAAACGTTTTCACTCCGGAACAATTTAAAGGGATTCCGTTCAAATTTTTTCCAGTTACTTTCTGCAAAAAAAATTCGTTCATTTTTGGTTTTGTTTCCGTTCCTTGGAACGTTTTCAAGTCTTAGGAAAATTAGGCTGTTACAGAAAGAAAAAAATTCATATGGGTTTGGAACAACATGAGTGTGAGTAAATGATGACCATATCTTTATTTTTAGGTGAATGATCTCTTGAACATTCCCTCAGTAGGTCAACATCAAGCTGCTATTTCCATCAAAAGTGAACCTATCTGATCTATGTTGTGCTCATTGTAAATACGCATCTGACCTAAATAAACCATCGCGTGGGGATGATAAAGTGTCATCTGGCGGCGAACTGGATACTCGTTCAGGGACCGCACAGAGCTTGCTGTCCCGCCACATGTTGCGGGTGTGCCCGTAATGAGCGCGTGCCTTTGCTCTCTGCCCGGAGAAGAGCCCGAGCCCGAGGCATAATTAACATTTCAGTCTGCCGTGTTGAATAATTACCCGCTCCTCAATGACACGCCAGTTCTTGCATTAAAGCAGCACGCAGGTGAAATCGTAACCTTATCCCGGCCAGCTGCCGCTTCAGGGGGGCCGTCACGAACGACTTGACCTCAGCGAGATGCAACCAGAGGAGCCGCAGCAGAAGCCTGGAGAAATTGAGGTGCGAAAGACACAAGTGACTTATTAAATTACAAACCAATTTTTTTTTATCTTAAAAGCTATATTTAAAATGTGAAAATGCAGGGAAAATAAATGTTTTAAGCACTGAAATATGAATATTTAAAGCAAAAGTGGTCTAAACTAAAAAAGTTTTAAAATATCATATATAAAGTATAGTATAGCTATATATACATTATTTGTGTGTGTGTGTGTGTGTGTGTGTGTGTGTGTGTGTGTGTGTGTGTGTGTGTGTGTGTGTGTTTGCGCATGCGCACGTGCATGCAAGTGTAGTATTATCGGTTTGTAACTTTCTATGTTTTTAATTGCGGTGTAAAAAAAATAACAACATTAAAAATAATAATAATAAATAATTTTATATATTTACAAAAAAGTTATATATATACACAATTATTATTTTTGTCATTATTATTATTATTTGTATTTAATTTTTTACACAGCAATCAATAACAGCTACAAACTGACAATAATGCGTTTGCACGCACGTGCGCATGCGCAAACACACAAAACGGAAGAGACGACACAATGTATATATATATATATATATATATATATATATATATATATATATATATATATATAATTTTTTTCAATAA
>JAVLUX010000236.1:1702500-1725000 GCA_032164185.1 Moxostoma hubbsi
CGTTTAACTCGCTTTTAGCGCCACCCAGTGGACATTTCACCTCAGAACTGCCGCGATACGTGGAATGAACCACGTAATGTCATTTGGAAAATATGTCACCACAGTCACGTTAGTCAGGCTGGAAGTTTAGCACAAAAAGTTGTTTTACGGCTTTAGAAGACTTGGATAATTGCACGCCAGTTGCAAATCGTATACATACGTCTTTGACGTTGCACCGCGCCAACTTTTCTTTTCAGGGTCCTGCGCAGGAGGATCGTGTTTTCTGTGTCAAGTTCAACTGTTAAAAACGCGTCTCGAAACATCTGCCGTCTTGGTGTTGAGTCTAGCTTTTTTTACCGCAAGGATGAGTTCGGTGTGAACGGCCCCTTATGGGGTGTTTATTGGTCCTTTTTGGAGCTTGACCAATAAATTTTTGGTGCATGAGTTTTGGCGCACTTCTTTGCTAAATGTGACGTCAAAGTGAGCAACAACTTGCTACAAATTAAGGATGTCCCAACACCCATACTGGTATCGGAATGGGTCCGATACTACTCCGATACCAAAAACTGATACCATCTGACACCCAATTGTCATTACGTAAACATTTAAACGATTATTTAAATGCAAAAGCTGCGATCGTTGAGGAGGCCGATTGCACCACCTTTAGTGAGGCGCTGGCGCCCCCCTTTACCTGGCGCACCTGTGCATTGCATGCATTGCATATATGGTTATTGCACCTCTGATTGAAGGATTGATACCAGGCCTGGCTCCAGCCCTAAGATGTAAGGTGGGTCATGGGACCCACCGGGTGGGCCGAACAGTTGGAGGGGTGGGTGTAGGTGTAGTTCTCAAGGTGGGCTAAGATCATGATTGGGTGGACCAGGCCTCTGCCAGTAGATAGTACCCATAAACAAGGTGTAAACAAGGGGTGAGACTATGCTCAATGGATCACAGCGTCGTTGATGTGACACCTGGTCCTTCCTGGTCATTGCTGTTTTAGCATTTTTCACATTAATCGTTTTAGTATGTCCCCATCTTTCCTCGCTCAAGTCCTCAGTGATGTGTTCGGCCTGTTTTTTGGACTGAGACGAACCTGACATCAGTTGTTGAGCGTTCGCGTCCAGAGGATTCCAGCATCCTGTCCCGATAATCTCTGCGAGAGGACGTATCTCTGACGAGGCATGCGAGACCACTCAACTCCAGGCCCAAATTCACCATCAAATAATGGATCACTGGGGAACGAGAGACGAGAATTAAAGACCCCAAAAAAAAAACCTGGTGCAAAGAGAAATGTTACTACACTTCCAAGAAACTGTTGGAACGCTTGGAGTATTATAGTCGCTTTTTCCATTTAACTCAAATGGCCTGTTGACCAGAATGTGTCATTTTCTTGTTTCATGTCAAATGTCCAACTGGCTGATTTGTAACATGCTATAAAATGTGGACGCTAAAATTTTCGCTGACCCGAATTGTTAGCGATTTTTCGCAAGGCTGACATTTGAGGTGAAACGGTGGCATTCGCTGGACGCTCGTGGTTTTGTTTGTCTATTTATACAGAAAGCTTTTGTCCACGCTTGCAACGCCAACCAAGGGTGGGCCCCTGAATTTGAGTGATTTATGAAGATGAGTAAAGAGGCCACGCGGTCGACAGCGCTGTCACATCGAGGGGAGGAGAAAACCGCATCAGGACATTCAGAAAGGAAGGCGAGCGCTCGCAAGCGATGGCCAGAACTGCACGCCGAGGGCCCCTTCATGACAAGGAAATGAAATTCGACCACCGTCCGCTGGGATGAGGTGCACCAAAGGAAGCAAGTACATTTCCATCAAGAGAGAGTTGACAGGGGAAAGTCTGCGTATTTCATCCCACACATGTTTTGCTAGCGAGAAGAGCCAAAACGTTTTCAATTTTTCATCTTATTTTGTTACCCTGAATTTATCCATTAATATCTTGAATGCGGCTGCGTGCACCTGCGTTAGAGACTCAATCTCACTGCTGCAAGCTTCTCCAGATGTGCATCACACATTTCTCTTCGTGTGTATATATATGACACACTGGAATATTTGTGAAATATATGAGATCCCACTGATCACCAGAACACTCCATCCCAAATCCCATCAAGCAGAACAATGCAACACATCCATCATTTCCCAAAATTTAGAGTGTCCTTGCTTTGGGAGGCTGCTAATAGGATCAAAATTATTGTATTTGTATTAAATTGACTTTATTTCCTTCCTTGTTCCTGGTATTATTGTGCATTATTAAGTGCATGTTATTCTAAACCACATTTTTTTTCATAATTTATCATAAATAATCATATATCATACATATCATATATATAATCATATATCATACATGTCATATATATAATCATATATCATACATGTCATATATATAATCATATATCATACATATCATATATCATACATATCATATATATAATCATATATCATACATATCATATATCATACATATCATATATATAATCATATATCATACATATCATATATATAATCATATATCATACATATCATATATCATACATATCATATATATAATCATATATCATACATATCATATATATAATCATATATCATACATGTCATATATATAATCATATATCATACATATCATATATCATACATATCACATATAATCATATATCATACATATCATATATATAATCATATATCATACATATCATATATCATACATATCATACATATTATATATCATACATAACACATATAATCATATATCATACATGTCATATATATAATCACGTATCATACATATCATATATGATACATATCATACATATCATATATCACACATATCACATATAATCATATATCATACATATCATATATATAATCATATATCATACATATCATATATAATCATATATCATACATATCACATATAATCATATATCATACATATCATATATATAATCATATATCATACATATCATATATATAATCACGTATCATACATATCATATATCATACATATCACATATAATCATATATCATACATATCATATATCATACATATCATACATATCATATATCATACATATCACATATAATCATATATCATACATGTCATATATATAATCACGTATCATACATATCATATATGATACATATCATACATATCATATATCATACATATCACATATAATCATATATCATACATGTCATATATATAATCATATATCATACATGTCATACAAATCATATATATAATCATATATCATACATATCACATATAATCATATATCATACATGTCATATATATAATCATATATCATACATGTCATACAAATCATATATATAATCATATATCATACATATCATATATAATCATATATCATACATATCACATATAATCATATATCATACATATCATATATCATACATATCATATATCATACATATCACATATAATCATATATCATACATATCATATATATAATCATATATCATACATATCATATATAATCATATATCATACATATCACATATAATCATATATCATACATATCATATATATAATCATATATCATACATGTCATATATAATCATATATCATACATATCATATATATAATCATATATCATACATGTCATACAAATCATATATATAATCATATATCATACATATCACATATCATACATATCATATATCATACATATCACATATAATCATATATCATACATATCACATATCATACATATCATATATCATACATATCATATATCATACATATCACTTATAATCATATATCATACATATCACATATAATCATATATCATACAAATCATATATATAATCATATATCATACATATCATATATCATACATATCACATATATTCATATATCATACATATCATATATCATACATATCATATATAATCATATATCATACATATCATATATCATACATATCATATATAATCATATATCATACATATCATATATCATACATATCACATATATTCATATATCATACATATCATATATCATACATATCATATATAATCATATATCATACATATCATATATCATACATATCATATATAATCATATATCATCATATATCATACATATCATATATCATACATATCACATATAATCATATATCATACATATCACATATAATCATATATCATACAAATCATATATATAATCATATATCATACATATCATATATCATACATATCACATATAATCATATATCATACAAATCATATATATAATCATATATCATACATATCATATATCATACATATCACTTATAATCATATATCATACATATCACATATAATCATATATCATACAAATCATATATCATACATATCACATATATTCATATATCATACATATCATATATCATACATATCATATATAATCATATATCATACATATCATATATCATACATATCACTTATAATCATATATCATACATATCACATATAATCATATATCATACATATCATATATCATACATATCACATATATTCATATATCATACATATCATATATCATACATATCATATATAATCATATATCATACATATCATATATCATACATATCATATATAATCATATATCATACATATCATATATCATACATATCATATATAATCATATATCATCATATATCATACATATCATATATCATACATATCACATATAATCATATATCATACATATCATATATCATACATATCATATATAATCATATATCATACATATCATATATCATACATATCACATATATTCATATATCATACATATCATATATCATACATATCATATATAATCATATATCATACATATCATATATCATACATATCATATATAATCATATATCATCATATATCATACATATCATATATCATACATATCACATATAATCATATATCATACATATCACATATAATCATATATCATACATATCACATATAATCATATATCATACAAATCATATATATAATCATATATCATACATATCATATATCATACATATCACATATATTCATATATCATACATATCATATATAATCATATATCATACATATCATATATCATACATATCACATATAATCATATATCATACATATCACATATAATCATATATCATACATATCATATATCATACATATCATATATCATACATATCATATATAATCATATATCATACATATATAATCATATATCATACATATCATATATAATCATATATAATGATATATCTTATAAATCATATATAAAATCATAAATCATATATAAAATCATATATCATATATATATAATCATATATCTTATAAATCATATATATAATCATATATCATACATATCATATATCATATATATAATCATATATCTTATAAATCATATACTGTATATATATTCTTAAAGGAATATTCCGTGTTCAATACAAGTTGAGTTTAATTGACAGCATTTGTGGCATAATAATAACTACCAAATACATTTTGACTCATCCCAACTATTCTTTAAAAAAGCAGAGATCTGGGTTACAGTGAGGAACAATGGAAGTGAATGGGGCCAGTCCATAAACATCTACATTATAAATCACTTGGATATGCGACCAGATTTCATGCTATGCAACTAAATATGTATTTAATCATCCACTCACCAGATATTCAGTTGTGTAGTGGCAAAGAAGAACTTGAGTGCCACAATCTTTTTACTGAATAAAAGCCGGCAATTAAGAAGCTGGATTACCGTATTCTCCCGTCTACGCTCGCAGGAGGACGTGTGTGTATACGTGTTCAACAGGACATGCTGATGTAAACAGAGAGTATGATGTATGATGCACATACACTCAGAACTGTCTTTGGTCAGACTGTGCAACATTATCATCACAGTGGTTGAAATATTCCCACTGCAGTTGAGAGAATGTTCCGTGTGTTCCTGTAGCGTTTCCTGTCTGTAAGAACACGGGTTAAAGCTCTCAGTAGCAGCTGAGGTTCAGGAGCTGGAGGTCACAGAGGCCTCCGCTGCACAGCACATTAAGGAAGCAGCTTTAACATTTGTGTTTTGAAGCATTGAGCTCAAGTGAAGCTCGACAGCTCCCTGGATCACAGCACGAGAGCGTTCCGTTCAACACGGTAGAGCTGCGGCCTTTCCTGAGAAACACACTGACCCCAAACACATCAAAAAAACGAGTACATTTATGATGCGCTTTCATGTCACATGCATTGTACCAGCATTGATCACGTTTGAAGATATGTGCACTGTTGTCCTCAAGAGCAGGTTAGATGTCTTTCTAAGAAGTTAAAGGGATGGTTCACCCCAAAATGAAAATTCTGTCATCTTTTACTCACCCTCATGTTGCTCCAAACCCATAAAAAAAATCCCTTTTTCCCACTTTACACCATGACTTAATTTGTCTACTAGCATACTAAGTCCTAAATATACTTAGTATATATAGTATAGTATTATAAATATACATACTAAATGGTATGGAAGCCATTTTATTTTTGTAATATGACATATTTTCCACGTAAAATAGGCTATTTAGGGCAGGACTTGATTGAACGGTGAATTATGGGTGTTCCAAAGTATTATCGTGCATTCACGAAACATTCTTAGGAATGCAAATATTTGAAACTACTATATTCTTCTTTATTATCTGAGTGACTCCAGTCAGGTCTTCTAGGCAACCAAATTGTCCCAGTTGCTAGGGAGGGTAGAGTCACATGGGGTAATATCCTCATGGTGGTGATTAGTGGTTCTCGCTCTCAATGGGGCGTGAGGTAAGTGACTCCAGTCAGGTCTCCTTAGCAACCAAACTGGCCCAGTTGCTAGGGAGGGTAGAGTCACATGGGGTAACCAAATTGTCCCGGTTGCTAGGGAGGGTAGAGTCACATGGGGTAACCAAATTAGCCCAGTTGCTAGGGAGGGTAGAGTCACATGGGGTAACCAAATTAGCTCGGTTGCTAGGGACGGTAGAGTCACATGGGGTAACCAAATTGGCCCGGTTGCTAGGGAGGGTAGGGTCACATGGGGTAATCAAATTGTCCCGGTTGCTAGGGAGGGTAGAGTCACATGGGGTAACCAAATTGTCCCAGTTGCTAGGGAGGGTAGAGTCACATGGGGTAATCAAATTGTCCCGGTTGCTAGGGAGGGTAGAGTCACATGGGGTAACCAAATTGTCCCGGTTGCTAGGGAGGGTAGAGTCACATGGGGTAACCAAATTAGCTCGGTTGCTAGGGAGGGTAGAGTCACATGGGGTAACCAAATTAGCTCGGTTGCTAGGGAGGTTAGAGTCACATGGGGTAACCAAATTAGCCCGGTTGCTAGGGAGGGTAGAGTCACATGGGGTAACCAAATTTGCTTGGTTGCTAGGGAGGGTAGAGTCACATGGGGTAACCAAATTAGCTCGGTTGCTAGGGACGGTAGAGTCACATGGGGTAACCAAATTGGGCCGGTTGCTAGGGAGGGTAGAGTCACATGGGGTAACCAAATTGGCCCGGTTGCTAGGGAGGGTAGGGTCACATGGGGTAATCAAATTGTCCCGGTTGCTAGGGAGGGTAGAGTCACATGGGGTAACCAAATTGTCCCAGTTGCTAGGGAGGGTAGAGTCACATGGGATAATCAAATTGTCCCGGTTGCTAGGGAGGGTAGAGTCACATGGGGTAACCAAATTGGCCCGGTTGCTAGGGAGGGTAGAGTCACATGGGGTAACCAAATTGTCCCGGTTGCTAGGGAGGGTAGAGTCACATGGGGTAACCAAATTGTCCCGGTTGCTAGGGAGGGTAGAGTCACATGGGGTAACCAAATTGTCCCAGTTGCTAGGGAGGGTAGAGTCACATGGGGTAATCAAATTGTCCCGGTTGCTAGGGAGGGTAGAGTCACATGGGGTAACCAAATTGTCCCGGTTGCTAGGGAGGGTAGAGTCACATGGGGTAACCAAATTGTCCCAGTTGCTAGGGAGGGTAGAGTCACATGGGGTAACCAAATTGTCCCGGTTGCTAGGGAGGGTAGAGTCACATGGGGTAACCAAATTGTCCCAGTTGCTAGGGAGGGTAGAGTCACATGTGGTAATCAAATTGTCCCGGTTGCTAGGGAGGGTAGAGTCACATGGGGTAACCAAATTGTCCCAGTTGCTAGGGAGGGTAGAGTCACATGGGGTAACCAAATTGTCCCGGTTGCTAGGGAGGGTAGAGTCACATGGGGTAATCAAATTGTCCCGGTTGCTAGGGAGGGTAGAGTCACATGGGGTAACCAAATTGTCCCGGTTGCTAGGGAGGGTAGAGTCACATGGGGTAACCAAATTGTCCCGGTTGCTAGGGAGGGTAGAGTCACATGGGGTAACCAAATTGTCCCGGTTGCTAGGGAGGGTAGAGTCACATGGGGTAACCAAATTGTCCCGGTTGCTAGGGAGGGTAGCGTCACATGGGGTAACCTCCTCGTGGTGGTGATTAGTGGTTCTCTCAATGGGGCGTGTGGTGAGTTGTGTGTGGATCGTGGAGAGTAGCATGAGTCTCCACATGCTGTGAGTCGCCGCGGTGTCATGCACAACGAGTCACGTGATCAGATGCGCAGATTGACGTCTCAGAAGCGGAGACAAAATGGTAGCCAGCTGATAGTCATCTGTGCAGTGGGTAAACATCACTCCCCTGGCATCAAGAGGCGAACTAGCGACTGACGCTAGAGGCTGTAGCCGCACCACCACGAGGACCCACTAAGTAGCGGGAATTGGGCATTCCAAATTGGGGAGAGAAAAGGAGATAAATAAAAGTGAATAAAAATAAGAAAGTACTTCATCTTTTCTGCTATATTCACTAAGAAAAAATATTTACATTTTATCTTGCCTTTAAGTCAAGTATGGCGACATTTCTTCAGTGACATCATCATTTTTCTTTCACCTCGCGGGTTGTGATCTAATTTAGAAAGTTATCGGAACCCTTTTATGTAACCTTATTTTAAACCTTATTCAGTGATTGCCTCAACCATCAACTCAGTCCTTTTGTTCTGCAGGTATAAAAAATGTTTTGATGGAAGTCGCCGTTTACCGCCAGCGCAGTCCATCAAAAGATCCGGAAGTGATTACTGTTTATTAAAAAATCTTTGTGACGTGCACCCGCACTATGTTGTGATCTGCAGCAACAGGCTGCGAGCTGACGCCCCAGAGAGGTAAACAAAGACAGGAAGATCTAATAATGCATTCATCACATTCCCCAGGGCCCGGGGCCAAGTTCATGTCAAACCCATAATAAGGAAAGTATCCTCCGCGCGGCTCGTTTCCTCACACGCACGTCACGCTCTGCTGGAAATCGACGCAGAGGATGTATTGATTTTCCTGGAGTTTCCTTTCTCACAAGCTCAATATGTGATCATCACATCGCAAGCAGCAGCGTGCATCCCTCTTGCCCCCCACCCTATTAAACACACTATTGTAAACTATTAGCCTGCCAAAACAAGGCCTTTGTTTTGTGTTTGGGTTTGACGGAGGGCGGGAGGGCAACGGTTAGAGCGCAGAAGAAGCCGCTAGCCTGGAAAACAACAAGATTTCAGAGGTAATGAGAGGGACGGAGAGGTTAGTGCATTTCTTAAAAATATCATAATGTGGGCGGAGGGCGGGATGGGTCGTGATTCTGCAGATCCGGCCCCTAATCAGGCTAATCAAGCCTCAGAGAGGGATAAAGGTCGACTGGAGACGGCAGCGGGACAGAGAGAGAGTTACGGACAGCTGTCTGACACTTTAATAAGTTGCTTATTAAACTGTTATTTATATCGTCAAGCCGGTTCTCGCCTCTTTCATTCCATTAACCCCGTTACACTGGTGCCGAAATCCGGGAATGAGGAGGGATGTGCCGTAGTAGAGTCCTTGCCACTAACATCCACCACAACGGAGCAGCCGCGGCCATCCGCCAGAGGACGGAGGAGCCCGGACGCCAGGAAGCAGAGGTACGGCCGCCGACCGCGAGGGGAGGAGGGGCTCCCAACAAACCACCTGGAGCGGTTAGCGCTGCCAGGGGTGGGGGGAGACCCCTACCGTCCGCCAGGGGCCGGAGTTCTGCCTCCGATCCGTCTGGGGAGGTGCGGCTGTCGTCCATTAGAGGTTGGAGGAGTGGCTGAGGACCAAGCTACGGCATATCGGAGAACCGGCGAGTAAGTGTTTAATACTCTCTCTCCCACTGCCGCTCCGTGTTGGCCTTTCCCTCTCTTTTTAAAATGTTTTGTTAATTTGGCGCGATCGCCGTTCCGGTGTGTAGGAGACACTGGTTTGGGAATCAGACTACACTGGTCATGCAGTAGATTCAAAAGAACCGACTCAAAAGAGTCAATAGTTCGGAAATGAGTCTTCACTGTCCATTGTGTAGATATTTTAAAAACGACTCATTAGAGTCATTCATACGGGAATCGGACTTCACTGTCCATTGTGTAGATATTTTAAAAACGACTCCTTAGAGTCATTCATACGGGATTCGGACTTCACTGTCCATTGTGTAGATATTTTAAAAACGACTCATTAGAGTCATTCATACGGGATTCGGACTTCACTGTCCATTGTGTAGATATTTTAAAAATGACTCATTAGAGTCATTCATACGGGAATCGGACATCACTGTCCATTGTGTAGATATTTTAAAAACGACTCATTAGAGTCATTCGTTTGGGAAACGGACTTCACTGTCCATTGTGTAGATATTTTAAAAACGACTCAATAGAGTCATTCATACAGGAATCGGACTTCACTGTCCATTGTGTAGATATTTTAAAAACGACTCATTAGAGTCATTCATACGGGATTCGGACTTCACTGTCCATTGTGTAGATATTTTAAAAACGACTCAATAGAGTCATTCATACAGGAATCGGACTTCACTGTCCATTGTGTAAATATTTTAAAAACGACTCATTAGAGTCATTCATACGGGAATCGGACTTCACTGTCCATTGTGTAGATATTTTAAAAACGACTCAATAGAGTCATTCATACAGGAATCGGACTTCACTGTCCATTGTGTAGATATTTTAAAAACGACTCAATAGAGTCATTCATACAGGAATCGGACTTCACTGTCCATTGTGTAGATATTTTAAAAACGACTCAATAGAGTCATTCATACAGGAATCGGACTTCACTGTCCATTGTGTAGATATTTTAAAAACGACTCAATAGAGTCATTCATACAGGAATCGGACTTCACTGTCCATTGTGTAGATATTTTAAAAACGACTCATTAGAGTCATTCATACGGGAATCGGACTTCACTGTCCATTGTGTAGATATTTTAAAAACGACTCATTAGAGTCATTTGTTTGGGAATCGGACTTCACTGTCCATTGTGTAGATATTTTAAAAACTACACATTAGAGTCATTTGTTTGGGAATCGGACTTCACTGTCCATTGTGAAGATATTTTAAAAACGACTCATTAGAGTCATTCATACGGGAATCGGACTTCACTGTCCATTGTGTAGATATTTTAAAAACGACTCATTAGAGTCATTCGTTTGGGAAACGGACTTCACTGTCCATTGTGTAGATATTTTAAAAACGACTCATTAGAGTCATTCATACGGGAATCGGACTTCACTGTCCATTGTGTAGATATTTTAAAAACTACACATTAGAGTCATTTGTTTGGGAATCGGACTTCACTGTCCATTGTGTAGATATTTTAAAAATGACTCATTAGAGTCATTCATACGGGAATCGGACTTCACTGTCCATTGTGTAGATATTTTAAAAACTACACATTAGAGTCATTCGTTTGGGAATCGGACTTCACTGTTCATTGTGTAGATATTTTAAAAATGACTCATTAGAGTCATTCATACGGGAATCGGACTTCACTGTCCATTGTGTAGATATTTTAAAAACGACTCATTAGAGTCATTCGTTTGGGAAACGGACTTCACTGTCCATTGTGTAGATATTTTAAAAACGACTCATTAGAGTCATTCATATGGGAATCGGACTTCACTGTCCATTGTGTAGATATTTTAAAAACTACACATTAGAGTCATTTGTTTGGGAATCGGACTTCACTGTCCATTGTGTAGATATTTTAAAAACGACTCATTAGAGTCATTCGTACGGGAATCAGACTTCACCGTCCATTGTGTAGATATTTTAAAAATGAATCATTAGAGTCATTCGTTCGGGTATCGGACTTCACTGTCCATTGTGTAGATATTTTAAAAACTACACATTAGAGTCATTTGTTTGGGAATCGGACTTCATTGTCCATTGTGTAGATATTTTAAAAACGACTCATTAGAGTCATTCGTTTGGGAATCGGACTTCACTGTCCATTGTGTAGATATTTTAAAAACGACTCATTAGAGTCATTCATACGGGAATCGGACTTCACTGTCCATTGTGTAGATATTTTAAAAACGACTCATTAGAGTCATTCGTTCGGGTATCGGACTTCACTGTCCATTGTGTAGATATTTTAAAAACGACTCATTAGAGTCATTCATACGGGAATCGGACTTCACTGTCCATTGTGTAGATATTTTAAAAACGACTCCTTAGAGTCATTCATACGGGATTCGGACTTCACTGTCCATTGTGTAGATATTTTAAAAACGACTCATTAGAGTCATTCATACGGGATTCGGACTTCACTGTCCATTGTGTAGATATTTTAAAAATGACTCATTAGAGTCATTCATACGGGAATCGGACATCACTGTCCATTGTGTAGATATTTTAAAAACGACTCATTAGAGTCATTCGTTTGGGAAACGGACTTCACTGTCCATTGTGTAGATATTTTAAAAACGACTCAATAGAGTCATTCATACAGGAATCGGACTTCACTGTCCATTGTGTAGATATTTTAAAAACGACTCATTAGAGTCATTCATACGGGATTCGGACTTCACTGTCCATTGTGTAGATATTTTAAAAACGACTCAATAGAGTCATTCATACAGGAATCGGACTTCACTGTCCATTGTGTAGATATTTTAAAAACGACTCATTAGAGTCATTCATACGGGAATCGGACTTCACTGTCCATTGTGTAGATATTTTAAAAACGACTCAATAGAGTCATTCATACAGGAATCGGACTTCACTGTCCATTGTGTAGATATTTTAAAAACGACTCAATAGAGTCATTCATACAGGAATCGGACTTCACTGTCCATTGTGTAGATATTTTAAAAACGACTCAATAGAGTCATTCATACAGGAATCGGACTTCACTGTCCATTGTGTAGATATTTTAAAAACGACTCATTAGAGTCATTCATACGGGAATCGGACTTCACTGTCCATTGTGTAGATATTTTAAAAACGACTCATTAGAGTCATTTGTTTGGGAATCGGACTTCACTGTCCATTGTGTAGATATTTTAAAAACTACACATTAGAGTCATTTGTTTGGGAATCGGACTTCACTGTCCATTGTGAAGATATTTTAAAAACGACTCATTAGAGTCATTCATACGGGAATCGGACTTCACTGTCCATTGTGTAGATATTTTAAAAACGACTCATTAGAGTCATTCGTTTGGGAAACGGACTTCACTGTCCATTGTGTAGATATTTTAAAAACTACACATTAGAGTCATTTGTTTGGGAATCGGACTTCACTGTCCATTGTGTAGATATTTTAAAAATGACTCATTAGAGTCATTCATACGGGAATCGGACTTCACTGTCCATTGTGTAGATATTTTAAAAACTACACATTAGAGTCATTCGTTTGGGAATCGGACTTCACTGTTCATTGTGTAGATATTTTAAAAATGACTCATTAGAGTCATTCATACGGGAATCGGACTTCACTGTCCATTGTGTAGATATTTTAAAAACGACTCATTAGAGTCATTCGTTTGGGAAACGGACTTCACTGTCCATTGTGTAGATATTTTAAAAACGACTCATTAGAGTCATTCATATGGGAATCGGACTTCACTGTCCATTGTGTAGATATTTTAAAAACTACACATTAGAGTCATTTGTTTGGGAATCGGACTTCACTGTCCATTGTGTAGATATTTTAAAAACGACTCATTAGAGTCATTCGTACGGGAATCAGACTTCACCGTCCATTGTGTAGATATTTTAAAAATGAATCATTAGAGTCATTCGTTCGGGTATCGGACTTCACTGTCCATTGTGTAGATATTTTAAAAACTACACATTAGAGTCATTTGTTTGGGAATCGGACTTCATTGTCCATTGTGTAGATATTTTAAAAACGACTCATTAGAGTCATTCGTTTGGGAATCGGACTTCACTGTCCATTGTGTAGATATTTTAAAAACGACTCATTAGAGTCATTCATACGGGAATCGGACTTCACTGTCCATTGTGTAGATATTTTAAAAACGACTCATTAGAGTCATTCGTTCGGGTATCGGACTTCACTGTCCATTGTGTAGATATTTTAAAAACGACTCATTAGAGTCATTCATACGGGAATCGGACTTCACTGTCCATTGTGTAGATATTTTAAAAACGACTCATTAGAGTCATTCGTTCGGGTATCGGACTTCACTGTCCATTGTGTAGATATTTTAAAAACGACTCATTAGAGTCATTCATACGGGAATCGGACTTCACTGTCCATTGTGTAGATATTTTAAAAATGAATCATTAGAGTCATTCGTTCGGGTATCGGACTTCACTGTCCATTGTGTAGATATTTTAAAAACTACACATTAGAGTCATTTGTTTGGGAATCGGACTTCACTGTCCATTGTGTAGATATTTTAAAAACGACTCATTAGAGTCATTCGTACGGGAATCAGACTTCACCGTCCATTGTGTAGATATTTTAAAAATGAATCATTAGAGTCATTCGTTCGGGAATCGGACTTCACTGTCCATTGTGTAGATATTTTAAAAACGACTCATTAGAGTCATTCATACGGGAATCGGGCTTCACTGTCCATTGTGTAGATATTTTAAAAACTACACATTAGAGTCATTTGTTTGGGAATCGGACTTCACTGTCCATTGTGTAGATATTTAAAAACAACTCATTAGAGTCATTTGTTTGGGAATCGGACTTCACTGTCCATTGTGTAGATATTTTAAAAACGACTCATTAGAGTCATTCGTACGGGAATCGGACTTCACTGTCCATTGTGTAGATATTTTAAAAACTACACATTAGAGTCATTCGTTTGGGAATCGGACTTCACTGTCCATTGTGTAGATATTTTAAAAACGACTCATTAGAGTCATTCGTTTGGGAATCGGACTTCACTGTCCATTGTGTAGATATTTTAAAAACGACTCATTAGAGTCATTCATACGGGAATCGGACTTCACTGTCCATTGTGTAGATATTTTAAAAACGACTCATTAGAGTCATTCATACGGGAATCGGACTTCACTGTCCATTGTGTAGATATTTTAAAAACTACACATTAGAGTCATTTGTTTGGGAATCGGACTTCACTGTCCATTGTGTAGATATTTTAAAAACGACTCATTAGAGTCATTCATACGGGAATCGGACTTCACTGTCCATTGTGTAGATATTTTAAAAACGACTCATTAGAGTCATTCATACGGGAATCGGACTTCACTGTCCATTGTGTAGATATTTTAAAAACGACTCATTAGAGTCATTCATACGGGAATCGGACTTCACTGTCCATTGTGTAGATATTTTAAAAACGACTCATTAGAGTCATTCGTTTGGGAATCGGACTTCACTGTCCATTGTGTAGATATTTTAAAAACGACTCATTAGAGTCATTCATACGGGAATCGGGCTTCACTGTCCATTGTGTAGATATTTTAAAAACTACACATTAGAGTCATTTGTTTGGGAATCGGACTTCACTGTCCATTGTGTAGATATTTAAAAACGACTCATTAGAGTCATTCATACGGGATTCGGACTTCACTGTCCATTGTGTAGATATTTTAAAAACGACTCATTAGAGTCATTCGTTCAGGAATCGGACTTCACTGTCCATTGTGTAGATATTTTAAAAACGACTCATTAGAGTCATTCATGCGGGAATCGGACTTCACTGTCCATTGTGTAGATATTTTAAAAACGACTCATTAGAGTCATTCATACGGGATTCGGACTTCACTGTCCATTGTGTAGATATTTTAAAAACGACTCATTAGAGTCATTCATACGGGAATCGGACATCACTGTCCATTGTGTAGATATTTTAAAAACGACTCATTAGAGTCATTCATACGGGATTCGGACTTCACTGTCCATTGTGTAGATATTTTAAAAACGACTCATTAGAGTCATTCATACGGGATTCGGACTTCACTGTCCATTGTGTAGATATTTTAAAAACGACTCATTAGAGTCATTCATACGGGATTCGGACTTCACTGTCCATTGTGTAGATATTTTAAAAACGACTCATTAGAGTCATTCATACGGGATTCGGACTTCACTGTCCATTGTGTAGATATTTTAAAAACGACTCATTAGAGTCATTCATACGGGATTCGGACTTCACTGTCCATTGTGTAGATATTTTAAAAACGACTCATTAGAGTCATTCGTTTGGGAAACGGACTTCACTGTCCATTGTGTAGATATTTTAAAAATGAATCATTAGAGTCATTCGTTCGGGAATCGGACTTCACTGTCCATTGTGTAGATATTTTAAAAATGAATCATTAGAGTCATTCGTTCGGGAATCGGACTTCACTGCTCGCAGTGTAGATTAAAAAACAACAACTTGTTAGAGTAATTTGTTTGGGAATCAGAGTACACTGGTCGTTCTGTATGTTTCATGCTGTAGATTCAAAAGAGTCAATCATTCGGGAATGAGTCTTCACTGTCCGCAGTGTAGATATTTTAAAAACTACACATTAGAGTCATTTGTTAGGGAATCAGACTACACTCCTCACACTCTCTCTCAATTTTTTTTCGTTCAAAATTTTTTTTCCCCTCTAATTTATTCAAAGGGAAAAAAAATCCTTAGAAAAAAATGATCCTCAAGAGGCAACACATGAGAATGTATTTGTTATTTTTTATGTTACATATGTTTCATGCGGCATTCGCTGTCAAGTGTAACAACGGGAGTTACTTCTAGTAGTCTGATGACATTCACCAGCGGGAATATGGATGCTGCTATTGATGAGGTGCTTTTTTTTTTACATTTTTGTCCCATGTTAAGATTTGCAAATCATTCATGTTAGAGTATTATACAACTATAAATCAACAGATCAAGTACAACAGCTGTCATCTGTCACCTTGAAAGAGTTCATGCTTACTGAGAGTGGCACCTGATGGCCGAGGTTGGCACCGCATGCTCATTGCTAGCAAGCAAAAACAAAAATGCAGAATTGTGTGAAATAGTGCGTAGATAAATTCTTGCATAGATTATGTTTCGGGCTGTAAGACTCAAGGCAGTAAAACACCCTGCCAGGCTATATGTTTTAATGGAGAAACACATAGCCCGGCAGTTTCTTTCATAAGTAAATAATCCCCATTAACACCCTATGTATCAATGCCACACCACAGCATCGGCTCAAAGTGAACTTAATCACACACACACATAACTCAAGGCAGCAAACATCCTCAAGGTAGCCATTTCAGAGTCACATGACCGCCATACTTCATTATAGCATTGTAAAAAATAACAACGGTCAGTTAAATTCCTCCCAGCTGCTCAAAGGGGTTTTATACTGTAAAAGAAACCACCTGGAATACAGAAATAAACGTGCACTTATTTACAGCATGAGCCTAAAATGACTAAAGTGTTTTTCTCCTCATTACACATCGAGCATGTTCATTAGAAAAATTAGTCGAATTTTTTGAATATGTGAGAAGCTGAAAAGTCGACGCAAACTGTTATAAAATCCACAAAAGTGTGGCATCCGGGCACCATTGGCATACTACTTTAATGCACTAAATCTAATCTTGCATACTAAAAAGCTAAAAAGGTTACAAATATGTGCATTTGTGAGTAGAAGCGATTTATTTTCTTACATTATGGTGGTTGAGCTGTCTAAAGTCATTACTTTCCGTGTGAGATAATCCTGCATTTCTCAGCTCAGATTTGTTAAATACAGTTTAATGCATTAATGCTCAAATGCACTTTTTTCTTTATAGTGCAGAAAGTTCCTGCGCTGCAATGAATCACAATCCAGGCTTGAATCAACACTTTATAAAGAGAGAAGAAATGCGACTGCGATCGGTGCGATTTGATTTGACAATTATTAATTTGAGAAAAGGGTCTGGTAAATCTATCACTGTGTTATTGTAACAGGCACTAAATAATGAAATAAATGTCCGCAGTAGTGAGGGCCCGTACCGCGTGTTTTAAGGGCAGGAATTGCTCAGATTTCCCCTTTTGTTGTCTCAGCTCACACTGAAAGATTTAAGTGCAGTTTGTATATTATGTTAATAACGTCAGATTGCATATCAGGATTTATAGGTTTTTTTTTTTTTTAGGATTTATACATTAACGGTATTAACATCACCACAGATTAGTTTGTCTTTTTTCAGATACTCAGAACACATCATCACATAGCAGAGGAGGGAAGAGCTGGGGGAAATATATGTGTGTGTGTGTGTGTGAGTGTGTGTGTGTGTGAGTGTGTGTGTGTGTGTGAGTGTGTGTGTGTGTGTGTATGAGTGTGTGTGTGTTTCAGTGTGTGTGTGTGTGTGTGTGTGTGTGTGAGTGTGTGTGTGTGTGTGTGTTTCAGTGTGTGTGTGTGTGTGTGTGTGTGTGTATGAGTGTGTGTGTGTGTGTGTATGAGTGTGTGTGTGTGTGTGTCAGTGTGTTAATGAGTTTCTGTGTGTGTGTGTGTGTGTGTGTGTGTGTCAGTGTGTCAATGTGTTTCAGTGTGTGTGTGTGTGTGTGTGTTTTGTGTATGTGTGTGTGTGTGTGTGTGAGTGTGTGTGTGTGTGTGTGTGTCAGTGTGTCAATGTGTTTCTGTGTGTGTGTGTGTGTGTGTGTGTGTCAGTGTGTCAATGTGTGTGTGTGTGTGTGTGTGTGTGTGTGTGTGTGTCAGTGTGTCAATGTGTTTCAGTGTGTGTGTATGAGTGTGTGTGTGTGTTAGTGTGTCAATGTGTTTCATTGTGTGTGTGTGTGTGTGTGTGTCAGTGTGTCAATGTGTTTCAGTGTGTGTGTGTGTGTGTGTGGGTGTGTGTTAGTGTGTGAATGTGTTTCAGTGTGTGTGTGTGTGAGTGTGTGTCAATGTGTTTCAGTGTGTGTTTTGTGTATGTGTGTGTGTGTGTGTGTGTGTGTGTGTCAATGTGTTTCAGTGTGTGTCAATTTGTGTCAGAGTATGTTAGTGTGTTCGTGTGTGTGTGTCAGTATGTGCGTGTGTGTGTGTGTGTGTGTGTGTTCTAAACCTTCCAGTGTCTCCTATATTCACTTATGTATATAATACATGGTTTGGCCACTAGAGGGCACTTCACACAAATAAAAAATAACTAGATTTGTACATTTTCTAGATGAAATGTGCTTGTTCTTTTAATCCATAAAATATAGCACACCTCTCCTCAACAGGCCACATTATTTGAGGTATCATAATTGACTTAAATATGCAACTAATAAAAAAACAGCCAAAAATATTCAGGGTCATTCTGTGAACTCTAAATGTAGGTTTTCATTAAAAAATGTTATACAGATGAATTATACACACAAGTGATGAAGAAAGCCTAAATATGAAATGCCTTGGATCAATATTTACTGATTAATCCATTATTTTATCAAGAGGGGTTAAAATGACAATTTTCGCCAATGATTTTGGAGCAAAACTACAGGTCACAAAAATAACCGTAGAAAGGTGTGAGCATCAAAATTTTATTTGTACACAGAGATTGGTACATATATTCCTAAAATCAGTTGATTTCTCCACCCCTTTATGCATTATATGCCAATGGTGCGAGTCCAAATTTGGGAAAAAGCACTTTTATGTGTTGTTTTTCCAAAGTTGGAGCACCTATAACTCCATAACTTTTAAAGATATCTTCAAATCCTTTTAGGTTCTGATTCAGAACAAACTTTTCTTTTTGTATCCCAATTTTTAAGGCCCTATATGGTGAAATCCCAACGATACGGGGCTCTCAATGTGGCTCCATGCGTAAATGGTTCAATTTTACCCATTTTCAATTGCGTAAACCAAATGTGTCACATGGAATGAAGTTCATTTTTCTAAATCTGAAGCACAAACAATATATAAGCTACAAATGTACCTTTATTTACAATTACAATTTTCAGATGGAGCCATATTGAGATCCCCATATGAAGGGGATTTAACCATATAGGGCCTTAAAAATTGGCATACAAAAAGGAAAGTTTGTTCTGAACCTGAATCTAAAAGGATATTAAGATAGAGTTAAGACTTCTGGATTTATAGACTCTCAAACATTGGAAAAACAGCTAAAAAAACGTCTTTTTCCCATTTTTGGGCTCACACAATTGGCATATAATGCAAAAAGCTGTGTTGAAGTCGACTGATTTTAGTAATATATGTACCAATCTCTGTGTACAACTTAAATAATGATGCTGACACCTTTCTAAGGTTATTGTTTTTACCTGTAATGTTGCTCCAAAAGCACAAGTGAAAATTGACCTTTTGACCCTCCTTTACAAAATAGTGGATTACTCAGTAGATATTCCCCCATGGCATTTACAACATTGGCTTTCATCATCATTTATGTTTATCTTTCAATAGAAAAAGCATTAACAAAATCTTACATTTTAGCCAGGGACGTTTCTGAACGTCCGGTGTGAACA
This sequence comes from Moxostoma hubbsi, assembly GCA_032164185.1. Taxonomy (NCBI): domain Eukaryota; kingdom Metazoa; phylum Chordata; class Actinopteri; order Cypriniformes; family Catostomidae; genus Moxostoma; species Moxostoma hubbsi. Next base: position 1,723,178 of record JAVLUX010000236.1, read on the forward strand.
GGGTAGCAAACACCACTAATAACCCCGTCCCAGACAACCTCTTGATATGCAGTGCGTCTGCGCTCTACAATAACACTCGTTTTTCTGTCAGCAGAGAATGTGACTGAGTCAAGCTAATCCAGACGCAGCTGAAATTTACAATCTGTCTCCAACAAACTCAATGACACAGTCTTTCTCCAGAGCAGCTCTTCTATAATAGGCAATGAGAGTTTTGTGTTTTATAGAGAAGACGTAACTAATTACTGTTTTATTGCACAGGTTGTAGAGACTGTTGACGTTTGCGAAACAGGTTTGTATATGCGGTGAACAGGACGCCTTGTTGAAAATAATCCGAGCTGGAAAGTGATTCATTGTAGGTTGGAGCCCCACAAGGGTTGATTCATGAACTATCACCATTGTGTCTTTGATCAAGACACTTGTGGGACGGTGAGCAGAGCTGGAGTCAAGACCAGACCCCCTAACGGTGTTGGGTAAAAGTATAGCCGAAGCTGGTTTGCTGGTCTTAGCTGGTCTCAACCTGGACGAGCTGGATTCGCTAGTCGTCCAGCTGAAATGTGCCCCAAACCTAGGAGCGGGTACAATTTGAACAATCTTGATATTGATTCTTAAATCCCAAAATTGATCTTATACCCTATGCGAAGCCCTCCACTACATTGAGAGAAAATCACTCGCATTTGCAACCAAATTTCACGCTATGCGACTAAAAACGTAGCCTGTATATATGGCGATTGGCTGGTAAATGTTCTGTGATGTAAATCTGTGTAGTACAGATGAGATAAAGCCATTTGAGTCTCTTTCTTTAACATATGGCTGATTTAAAGACGCTGTTTGAAGAAATGTGGGTTTTCTTAAAGAGACAGTACCTGTTTTTAGGCATTCAACAAATCAATGTAAATTACTGTTGCAATTGGCTGTGTTATATGTCAGCATATAGGCAAAATTCACAACTTTATTGAAACTGTAAACATATAAAGGTATGGCACCCCCTCATTACACAATAGAGCAGAAGGGGAAACAATTGCCTTGCAGTTTATGTGCTGAAACTTCACTTGGTGCAGAACAATCTGGAATAATATGAAACACACATACACACACGCACACATATAAACACAAACACATATACCCACGCACACACACACACACACATGCACACATATACACACACACACATATACACACGCACACATATCCCCAGGCACACACACACACACACACACACACACACACACACACACACACACACACACACACACACATCCTTGTTTATCCAATAACTTGTGTGAAACAGCACAAGTCGTGATAGTATTTCTGAAGTCACATTTTTGAATTACTAACGGAGGTTTGCACGCATCATTAGTTTAGTTTTGATGATTCTGATTCGCCGCATAATAAAGTAGTTCCATGTCCAAATGCGTTTTTATGACCGTACTCAGTTTTTCCTAATTAAAAAAATGTACTTGTTCATTGATCTGTTGCATATAAGCAATATCACACTCGCAAATGTGCGATATGTCCCTATATCAGCACTGCTGTGATTACCAACGGCACTCGAATCACATCAGTGCTGATATAGGGTCATACAGCACAATTGTGAGTGTGATATTGCTTAAATATGAAGTCAGTAATGTAATGCGATGTTGTCAGACATATTCCCTGTGTCATGTGATACAGGATTAAATGTGACTATAAGAAAAGTTCTGAATGTAAAAATGTTTTAATTTTCACAATATTGCATTTTCTCCCAATGCACAATGACACGAAGAATAACCACAGGTCTGATTTCATGCTGATGTTAAATAAATAATTTATTCAAATTTAAAGAA
>JAVLUX010000236.1:1730000-1827500 GCA_032164185.1 Moxostoma hubbsi
ATTAACTCACTCTCATGCCATCCCAGGTGTGTGACTTCCTTTTTTTTGCTGAACACTAACGAAGATTTCTCCGTAGGACCATTGAATGCAAGTGAACAGTGGCTAGAACTTTGAAGCTCCAAAAAGCACATAAAGGCAGCATAAAAGTAATCCCCACGACTCCAGTGGTTTAATCCATGTCATATGATAGGTGTGGGTGAGAAACATATCCATATTGAAGTCCTTTTTTACTAAAAATTCTCCTCCCTACCCAGTAGGTGGCGATATACACGAAGAATGCGAATCGCCAAAAAGAAAAGAAGAATGCGAAAGTGAAAGTGGAGATTTAGAGTGGAAAGTACTTAAATAATGATCCGTTTCTCACTCACAGCTTTCATAGTGCTTAAAAAGACGTGGATTAAACCACTGAATTACTTTTATGCTGCCTTTATGTGCTTTTTGGAGCTTTAAAGTTCTGGTCACCATTCACTTGCATTGTGTGGACCTACAGAGCTGAGATGTTCTTCTAAAAAAAATCTATAATCTGTACTGTATTCTACGGCAACAACTGACTCATACGTGTCTTCATTTTAGGAGAAACCTGAATATGTCCGTGAACATGAACCATGAAAGAGCCGATCTGAACCCCTCCTCTCCAGATATCGCTCTGTGTCAGTTTTGCTTTGCCTAATATGTTCATAACGCGGATCAGAGGGAGGCAACGCAAAGATTAGGGCTATTCTAGTGCGGCGGACCGAGAGGGATGATTGGACGAAATTAATGAGGCGGGACTGTCATGATTCCTAATTAGAAACAACACTAAAAAACTATTTTTGGTTCTGTTCCTATGGAGAGAATTTGACTGGAGCCCTCGGACAATCCCAGTACACTGCAGCGGGACAGCTGGGACCCAGATCACAGCATAAATATGGAGCGACACGACCCAAAGGTCCAAAGGGCCCCACAACAAATTCTGAACTGTATTTTTTAATAGGCAAGAGGCCCAGAGCAAAACACAGAAAGGGGGCTGAGGTTACCTTGCCCTGCCCAAAGGGTCGAGTGTGTGACTATAAAAATACACCAGAGTAGTTACACTCTAATTTTAGTCATCAGGAAGAGCACTACTGCTCCAGTGTTGTCTTTGCATTTTCTGATACATATGTAGCATTATATATACATTAAAGTTTGCCAAGACTGTTTAAAAAACCTGTTTAAAGGGTTACAGACAGACAGACAGACAGACAGACAGACAGACAGATAGACAGACAGACAGATAGATAGATAGATAGATAGATAGATAGATAGATAGATAGATAGATAGATAGATAGACAGACAGACAGACAGACAGACAGACAGACTTGTTTGCATTTACATTTTTTGACAGATGGAGTTTGAATAGTCTTGGAACATTTGAGCATTAGTTAATGAAGGTCTAGGGGATTTTAGGGATATTCGATCAGTTCGAAAAGTCATAGCAAAGCGAGTCACAACAGTCTGAAGGTCTGTGCCAAGTTTGGTGGATGTAGCTTGAAAGCTCTAGGATGAGTTAAGGTGGTCGTACACCGGAACGAGAAGCGCCACGCCACATGGCATCACGGTTAGGGCACGGCACGGGTATCAAACACGGGGGACGTCGATCAATTCAGGTTGCAGACGATACACACAAAAGTTACCGAGGTGTTTCCCTTGTTCAAGAATGAAGAATGCTAAAGTAAATATAGAGTGGTGGTGGCGTAGTGGGCTAAAGCACATAACTGGTAATCAGAAGGTTGCTGGTTTGATCCCCACAGCCACCACCATTTTGTCCTTGAGTAAGGCACTTAACTCCAGGTTGCTCCGGGGGGATTGTCCCTGTAATAAGTGCACTGTAAGTCACTTTGGTGGTGGTGTAGTGGGCTAAAGCACATAACTGGTAATCAGAAGGTTGCTGGTTTGATCCCCACAGCCACCACCATTTTGTCCTTGAGTAAGGCACTTAACTCCAGGTTGCTCCGGGGGGATTGTCCCTGTAATAAGTGCACTGTAAGTCGCTTTGGATAAAAGCGTCTAGGCCAAATGCATAAATGTAAATGTGTACAGTGTATAGAAGCAGAGGGATGTCTGTCGAAACATGTAGAGGTAAGATGAGTTTGGGTGTGTAAAATGGATGGAAACATGACTGGGTGGAGCGCCAACACACATAGACAACATACGCTTTATTCCAAAGTGCTGGTGTTTACATAGTTGTGAGTATGAATGTCATATTGTGGCTTTGGCATTTAAAACACCATATGCGCAGGTGCTCATTATTGCTGGTCATCGCATGGTTTTGTCCCACCCCTCTGAAGTGTGTTATATGGAGTGGTGATGGTATAGTGGGCTAAAGCACATAACTGGTAATCAGAAGGTTGCTGGTTTGATCCCCACAGTCACCACCATTGTGTCCTTGAGTAAGACACTTAACTCCAGGTTGCTCCGGGGGGATTGTCCCTGTAATAAGTGCACTGTAAGTCGCTTTGGATAAAAGCGTCTAGGCCAAATGCATAAATGTAAATGTGTACAGTGTATAGAAGCAGAGGGATGTCTGTCGAAACATGTAGAGGTAAGATGAGTTTGGGTGTGTAAAATGGATGGAAACATGACTGGGTGGAGCGCCAACACACATAGACAACATACGCTTTATTCCAAAGTGCTGGTGTTTACATAGTTGTGAGTATGAATGTCATATTGTGGCTTTGGCATTTAAAACACCATATGCGCAGGTGCTCATTATTGCTGGTCATCGCATGGTTTTGTCCCACCCCTCTGAAGTGTGTTATATGGAGTGGTGATGGTATAGTGGGCTAAAGCACATAACTGGTAATCAGAAGGTTGCTGGTTTGATCCCCACAGTCACCACCATTGTGTCCTTGAGTAAGACACTTAACTCCAGGTTGCTCCGGGGGGATTGTCCCTGTAATAAGTGCACTGTAAGTCACTTTGGTGGTGGTGTAGTGGGTTAAAGCACATAACTGGTAATCAGAAGGTTGCTGGTTTGATCCCCACAGTCACCACCATTGTGTCCTTGAGTAAGACACTTAACTCCAGGTTGCTCCGGGGGGATTGTCCCTGTAATAAGTGCACTGTAAGTCACTTTGGATAAAAGCATCTGCCAAATGCATAAATGTAAATGTAAATAATCAAATTTTAGATAACAAGAATTTTGGGTCGTTGAGTTCATTAGAAATATTTAAAAATCTAGTTTAAAACAAGTTTTTATGTCACGCTGTTTTTATGCAAGTTTTGTAAAAACATTTAGAGCATTTTCTACAAATAAATTATTTAATGACTTTGAAATGTCACATGGTGTAACCATAGTGTAACAGGTTTTTTTGTTTAATTTTTCTCCCCAATTTGGAACGGCCAATTCCCAATGTGCTCCAAGTCCTCATGGTGGCGTAGTGACTCGCCTCAATCCGGTTGGCGGAGGACGAATCTCAGTTGCCTCCGTGTCTGAGACCGTCAATCCGCGCATCTTATAACGTGGCTTGTTGAGCGCGTTACCACGGGGACCTAGTGCATGTGGAGGCTTCACGCTATTCATCGCACAACTCACCACACGCCCCAACGAGAGCGAGAACCACATTATAGCGACCACGAGGAGGTTACTCCATGTGACTCTACCCTCCCTAGCAACCAGGCCAATTTGGTTGCTAAGGACACCTGGCTGGAGTCACTCGGCATGCCCTGGATTCAAACTCACGACTCCAGGTGTGATAGTCAGCGTCAATACTCGCTGAGACACCCTGAGCCCTAAAGTACTTAAAAACTTAGTCGTTCATTTCAAAAGTTTTTAAATACATGTTTGAAGATAAAAAATTTTTTTTTTAAACATCCTGAATTTTTTGTACGTTTTCTCATGGTTACAATTTTTTGTCACATGACAACAAAATTGCTACCTGCATGTTTTCATATATTAATCATATATATATAAAGCACATAACTAGTAATCAGAAGGTTGCTGGTTTGATCCCCACAGCCACCACCATTGTGTCCTTGAGTAAGACACTTAACTCCAGGTTGCTCCGGGGGGATTGTCCCTGTAATAAGTGCACTGTAAGTCACTTTGGTGGTGGTGTAGTGGGCTAAAGCACATAACTGGTAATCAGAAGGTTACTGGTTCGATCCCCACAGCCACCACCATTGTGTCCTTGAGTAAGACACTTAACTCCAGGTTGCTCCGGGGGGATTGTCCCTGTAATAAGTGCACTGTAAGTCACTTTGGTGGTGGTGTAGTGGGCTAAAGCACATAACTGGTAATCAGAAGGTTACTGGTTTGATCCCCACAGTCACCACCATTGTGTCCTTGAGCAAGGCACTTAACTCCATGTTGCTCCGGGTGTTACGAACATCAGTGAGTACACCCCCATTACCGTTCACCGAAGATCTTCTTCACCTGAATTCTGACCCGCACTGATTACCCAACAGCTGCTGCCCATCAACTTCCCTCTATTAAAGCCTCGCTTCCCCGTGCCCTCACTGCGAAGTCTTGTTTTCCCCGGCTGCATTACTGAGCAATTACTAACCTGTGTTTTCGATCCAGTTGAAGCCAACCTTGCCTGAACCCGACCATTCTTCTGTCCGCTGCCTGCCCCGACCAAACGCCTGTCTGACCTCGAATCTTAGCCGCCTGTCCCGATCACAACGCCTGCCTGACCACGAGTACCGTTTACCTGTTCCCCATCGGAAGCCACCTCTTCAGCGAACTCAGTTGCCAGCTAAGTTGCTGCCTTTCTCTCTCTGTCTGAATTGACTTCTATTTAATAAAGCCGCATATGGATCCTAACCAGTCTGAGCGTTCATTACACTGGGGGGGATTGTCCCTGTAATAAGTGCACTTTAAGTCACTTTGGATAAAAGCATCTGCCAAATGCATAAATGTAAATGTATCTTCACAAAGGGGAGGGTCTCAGCTTTCTAATGACATCTAGATTGAGCTTGTAGTCCACTCAGAGGCCGAGATATTCAATGAAATAATGAGGGTGTTGCTTGAACTGAACATTAGACTGAATGTCTATGGACGGGCACATCTGTGAGGGGTAAAATGCGTTAGAGCGCCACCTACATTTCATATCTGTATATTGTGATGGAAGGTGATAGAGGAAAAAATATTTTTTCTAGTGCTTTCTGACACTTAGTGGAATAAAATAAGACTATTTGGAGGGAGATGGGGTGAAAAGAACCAAAAGGACAAGCTTACAAATTCAGGACAACTGCAACAAAAAATAAGTTTGTATATGTAAATGATGAACTGAACAGAAAAGAGTTTAAGAGGTTCAAGCACAACTCAGTCAAGAATTTCAGCTTTAACAGGACGGTTACAAAACATGACATTGTTTACGTTAAACCCCAGAAATATTTAAAAATGTTCATCAATGAAGAGGTGCATTAAAGTCATTTAAAGTATTGCATTTGTAATGTAGTTTTGAATAATTTATTAGACGTGGATTAAAAAAAAAAGGTGTATTACATCGAGTCTTTTACATGCCCTGAAGAAACTGTAGGTGGTGTTTGCATGATTTAACACAATTTGTTCTTCTTACTTTGAGTGTTTTTGGAAGAGAGGGAGACATCCCCCCCCCCCCCCCAGGGGAGTGCCTAACCCTTAAACTAACTAACCTAACCCAAACCTAACCCTAACCTAACCCAAACCCTAACCTAACCCAAACCAAACCCTAACCTAACCCTAACCCAAACCTAACCCTAACCTAACCCAAACCTAACCCTAACCCAAACCTAACCCTAACCTAACCCAAACCCTAACCTAACCCAAACCTAACCCCAACCTAACCCTAACCCAAACCCCAACCTAACCCAAACCTAACCCAAACCTAACCTAACCTCAACCTAACCCTAACCTAACACTAACCTAACCCAAACCTAACCCTAACCTAACCTCAACCTAACCCAAACCTAACCTAACCCCAACCTAACCCAAAACTAACCCTAACCTAACCTAACCCTAACCTAACCTAACCCCAACCTAACCCTAACCTAACCCAACCCTAACCTAACCTAACCCTAACCTAACCCTAACCTAACCTAACCCCAACCTAACCCTAACCTAACCCAAAACTAACCCTAACCTAACCCAACCCTAACCTAACCTAACCCAAACCTAACCCCAACCTAACCCTAACCTAACCCAAACCTAACCCTAACCTAACCCCAACCGAACCCAAACCTAACCCAAACCTAACCTAACCCCAACCTAACCCTAACCTAACCCAAAACTACCCCTAACCTAACCCAACCCTAACCTAACCCAAACCTAACCCTAACCTAACACAAACCTAACCCAAACCTAACCCTAACCTAACCCAAACCTAACCTAACCCCAACCTAACCCTAACCTAACCCAAAACTAACCCTAACCTAACCCAACCCTAACCTAACCTAACCCAACCCTAACCCAAACCTAACCCTAACCTAACACAAACCTAACCCAAACCTAACCCTAACCTAACCCAAACCTAACCTAACCCAAACCTAACCCAAACCTAACACAAACCTAACCCAAACCTAACCCTAACCTAACCCAACCCTAACCCAAACCTAACCCAAACCTAACCCAAACCTAACCCTAACCTAACACAAACCTAACACAAACCTAACACAAACCTAACCCAAACCTAACCCTAACCTAACACAAACCTAACCCAAACCTAACCCTAACCTAACCCAACCCTAACCCAAAACTAACCCAAACCTAACCCTAACCTAACACAAACCTAACACAAACCTAACACAAACCTAACCCAAACCTAACCCTAACCTAACACAAACCTAACCCAAACCTAACCCTAACCTAACCCAAACCTAACCCAACCCTAACCTAACCCAAACCTAACCCTAACCTAACACAAACCTAACCCAAACCTAACCCTAACCTAACCCAAACCTAACCTAACCCCAACCTAACCCTAACCTAACCCAAAACTAACCCTAACCTAACCCAACCCTAACCTAACCTAACCCAAACCTAACCTAACCCAACCCTAACCTAACCTAACCCAAACCTAACCCCAACCTAACCCTAACCTAACCCAAACCTAACCTAACCCAAACCTAACCCAAACCTAACCTAACCCTAACCCAAACCTAACCCAAACCTAACCTAACCTAACCCAAACCTAACCCTAACCTAACCCAAACCTAACCCTAACCTAACCCAAACCTAACCTAACCTAAACCTAACCCAAACCTAACCCTAACCTAACCCTAACCTAACCAACCCTAACCTAACCTAACCCAAACCTAACGCTAACCCTAACCTAACCCAACCCTAACCTAACCTAACCCAAACCTAACCTAACCTAACCTAACCTAACCCTAACCCAAACCTAACCCTAACCTAACCCAAACCTAACCCTAACCTAACCCAACCCTAACCTAACCTAACCTAACCCAAACCTAACCTAACCTAACCTAACCCAAACCTAACCTAACCTAACCCTAACCCAAACCTAACCCTAACCTAACCCAAACCTAACCCAACCCTAACCTAACCTAACCCTAACCTAACCTAACCCTAACCTAACCCAAACCTAACCTAACCCAAACCTAACCTAACCCTAACCTAACCCAAACCTAACCCCAACCGAACCCTAACCTAACCCAAACCTAACCCTAACCTAACCCCAACCGAACCCTAACCCTAACCTAACCCAAACCTAACCCCAACCTAACCCTAACCTAACCCAAACCTAACCCTAACCTAACCCCAACCGAACCCTAACCCTAACCTAACCCAAACCTAACCCCAACCTAACCCCAACCTAACCCCAACCTAACCCAAACCTAACCCTAACCTAACCCCAACCGAACCCTAACCCTAACCTAACCCAAACCTAACCCCAACCTAACCCCAACCTAACCCTAACCTAACCCAAACCTAACCCTAACCTAACCCAAACCTAACCTCAACCTAACCCTAACCTAACCCAAACCTAACCCCAACGCCCTGCGAGGTCAACAGGGATGCTATCCTAACCCTAAAACCCTTTGATTAAAAAAACAAATGAACTCAAAATGGTTTGTTTTTGTTATTTATTTCCAAACCCCACAATAGAAAATAACACTGTTTTCAACTCTGACATTTAAACAGAGCGCTCGGCTCACAGGAAGAGACTTTACCAAAGCAGGTCATGCAAACAGTGTGGAAGGCCTCCAGCGTTATAGCACCTTTGTGGGAAAAATAATAAATAAAAATAAACAGCTTTTTAAAAGTCAGTGCAAAACACATAAACAATGCATAGAGATCCATTGGCAAATCTCTGTTAAGAGCTGCAAAAGTCCCATATTATGATGATTTTTTGCCCTTTAAATCCTTAAAACCAGAGTCCGATGTTCTGGGTCGCGCTCGTAAAAAAACACAGTGTTACAAAAAAGGAACATAAAACAATCCTTTAAACATAAAGAGACCGCAAGTTACATTTCACATCAGCTGAACGTCAATGTTGCAGAGCTGTTGCACCGTTTGTAGCAGTAAATATGCAGAAATGCTCAGAAGCAATATATTCAATATTAAAAATGTGCTTTGCATTCAGTTATTATCATCCAACACTTTAATTCAATGATATATTCTGTTGGTTTATAGGAGGTTGAAGCTGCAGGAAGAAGTCAGAAAGAGAAACAAGTGAACATGTAGGTGGTTTCTGACACTGTGTCTTTGTGTAACTGTGTTTGTATCTAACGACCTGATCAACAGCAGATCTGATCATTTGTGTAAAGTCTAATTAATAAAATTAAGTACAAAAAAGTGAGTACAGAGATTAATAGGGTTTCTGGGTTTTTATTATTATTATTAATAATAATATTAGCATTTTTTATTATTAATAATAATATTAGCTTTATTATTATTAATAATAATGTATTTATTATTATTAATAATAATATTAGCTTTATTATTATTAATAATAATGTATTTATTATTATTAATAATAATATTAGCGTTTATTATTATTATTAATAATGTATTTATTATTAATAATAATAATATTAGCGTTTATTATTATTAATAATAATGTATTTATTATTATTAATAATAATATTAGCGTTTATTATTATTAATAATAATGTGTTTATTATTAATAATAATATTAACGTTTCTTATTATTATTATTATTACTATTATTGATAGTAATTATTATTATTATGACTTATAATAATTGCTATTATTACATAATAATAATAATAATAGTAGTAGTAGTATTTATTGTTACATTAATTATAATTATTTAATATTATAATATTACAATTAATTTAATAATCATAACAACAAAAACAATTATATGTAATAACAACAACATTAATGTTATTTATAATTTTTTGGTTTTTATAATTTTATTAAATTAAATTATAATTATATAATATTATTATCATCAATAAGAGACCAATTTGACCATATTTATATAGCTAATTTTATTATTGATAAGACACCAAAATATCTTGTAACTATTTTAAAGTTCATGGTGTTATGTATGAAATTATCGGCATTATTGGCCATTATATTTCCCAATAATAATAATAATAATAATAATAATAATAATAATGTTATTTAAACTGTTCAAGGTAACATTGAAGCGTAACCCATCAAACTGGTACTACTTTAAAGTGTACTACCTCTTAATTAAACAAAAGCAGTAATATGCAAATTATCCTAATTTGATAGCCAAAGCAGGGGCGGAGCCAAAAGGGGGGGGGGGGGGGGGTGTATACAATGACACCCGGGAGGGAGAGGTTTGGCGACCTTGGTGTGAGCACATGTACAGAGATGATTTCACCTCTAAAGAACTAAATTGTGCCAAAAAATGACTAAAACAGCAATTGCGAGTGGGGTGGCCAATGGGGTGGCCAGGCTCCGATCCGTGGTGGCCACACCCCCTAGCTCCGCCACTGAGCCAAAGTGCAGGAAGTGTAAAAATATTCAAAACATCTTGATTCTGCAAAGAGATGTTGACGTGTTGCACACTAATAAAACCGTACTAAATGGTTATCTTTTACACTTTGAATTGACATATTTAGACAAGCCCAGAGTTTTGATATTTCACAGCGTTTTAGTTGTTTTATGAGAAGTGAGAACATACCCCTGATTTAGAACGACGTGTCAATAGACTACTAGTGAATAAAATCAATCATGTTCAGACCAGTAAAGTTTCCAACACTTTAAAAACACAAAGACGTCCATGAAATTCTCAGTTTAAAGCCATCCCCTTAAACACAGTCCGAAATAAACAATAAGTCAAACAAAAAGAGTTCATCGTGAGTTAAGGCACCAATAGAGGCACTATTATTATCATCATCACTGAAGCCAAGCTGGACGTGTGCACGTGAAAATGGAAATCTGTCTGCTTTCAAACCGTCCGGCCAGTTTGAGGTCGTGAAAGGGCATTTGACTTGAACTGACTGGAACACAGAAATACATACAAGCCCCGTGAACATTAGATGCGTTTCTCTTTCATACACACGCTTTAATATTGAACATGCAATGGTGACTTAAAGGGACTTAAAGGGATAGCTCGCCCTCAAAGAAACGTGATCATTTACTGACCGTCGTGTTATTCTAAACCCGTGATGCACAAAAAGAGACATTTTGCAGAATGTTTTGGCTGCTCTTTTCCATGCAATAGAAGTGAATGGGGACTAGAGCTATTAAGCCGTAAATGATGACAGAATTGTAATTTTTGGGTGAACTACTTCGTTATACTTCAAGCAAATGCTTTTAACTATATATAGATGATATCATAGCAACATAGCACATTATATAGTTGTCCGTATGCTTCGAGTTATCATGCACTAGTTTATTATTTAAGGAATATTCCGGGTTCAATACAAGTGAAGCTCGACAGCATTTCTGGCATAATATTGATAACCACAAAAATGGATTTTGACTCATTGGACTTACAGTGGAAGTCAATGGGGGCAATTTTTGGAGGGAAAAATGTGAAGTTGTAATATTGCATATAACGTCACACAGAGGCAGTTAGCAAGTGATTTTATCACAGTGAAATCATGTTAACACACACGTGCTGTTTACGTCTTGTGGCTATAGAGGTGAGTCACTACGCCACCACGAGGACTTGGGGAGAAAGTCCCCAGATACATAAATGATGCTTATGTGGTGTCATTTGAGAGCTTAGAATCTCACTTTTGCATTTATGATACTTAAAATAATTAAATGAGGCCTGAAAACATCTGCATTGCAAATAAGCGCCACTTAGACATAACCTGCCGACAGCCAGGGACGGATTATGACTTGCAAAGGCCCTGGGGCCAATTATCTCCAAGGGACCCCCCTCCACCCAAAAGTTGTTGAGCGGTTGGTGGGTGGGGTTTGGTGGATGAGGGGGGGGTCCGTTCTTCATGACCAAAAGTTGTTGAGCAGTGGGGGGGGGGGGGATGGGGGAGGTATTTGATCATAGGGAAATGTTGTTGTTGGGGGGGGGCGGTTAGTTGTTCATAGGGATTGGGGGTGTTGGGGGGGGGGGGGGGGGGGGGGGGGGGTGTTGTTCATGCCCAAAAAAAGTTTTCAAGTGGGGGGGTCACCAAACTAGATCACGCAGACTTACAGCCCAGGGCATCCACGGACAGTCAAGGGCCCCCTGGCAGTCAAGGGCCCCCGGGCACTGGCCCCATTGGCCTGGTTGGTAATCCGTCCCTGCCGACAGCATGTCAGGATCATACTTTGCCCCCAAAATCAAAAAAGGGAATTCATATTTTCCCCTCATTCTCATTACTGTAATGCAAATGCAAAAATAGTATTTATAATTGTTTATTTATACTTTCATTTCATATTACACTGTATACTTAATTATGTATTGGTAAATTAAATGTATGTATACGTCATGGTGGCATTTGATGTATTAAAATCATGTTAACACACATATTGTTTACATCTTGTGTCTGTACTTTTAAAACAGTGAGTATTTGAATGTTTATACATTGACTTCCATTATGAGTGTCTCACTGTAACACACATTTGTGCTTTTATTAAAGTAAAGGAGGGACGAGTCGAAATGGTTATTTGTGGTAATCAACATTATGCCACAAATGCTGCCGACTGAGCTCAACTTGAAGCCGGAATATTCCTTTAATGGACTTTCAAATGAAATTGCAAAACAAGTTGATCTGATTGTCCGTGACAAATACACGCACAGCCACAAACATACAGTACATAAAGCTGGCTTGGGGGGGTTTATGCATGATAAATGCTTTGAGGACGTCATAAAGATCATCTGCCAAACAGATGATCACCGTTAAACTGAACTCGAATGAAAAGAGTGATAAGAAAACACAAAAATAATGTATAAAACTAGGACGCCTGTTAGTCTTTATATACACACATCACGCCTCTGGTTGCATTCCCCTCTGAAATTATTGCACAGTGAAGCCACTGTTAGCGGGTCATCGCCATGCCAGTGGTCGCTCTCCGGTATAAAAATAGAATAAGAACGTTGGAACAACAAACAAGCCTTCATCTTTTCAGACAGGCGAAAAGCCAGACTCCTTTGGGGGCTTCAGGCAGCACCAGCGGCCGAATAACCAACGTACGACCGTATCACAGTGTTCGTCTTAACTCTGACGGGACCGGCGAGCAAAAGACGGTTTGTTTTGCCTTTTCCTCGTCCTCTGTTCAACCCTTGTCCAAGCAGTCTCGTCCTACGGGTTGACAATGATGTTCAATTGCCTTAAAATGGCAATGTTAAAGGATTTACTGATTGGAAATCTTCCTTTAGCCCAAAAAAGATCCTCTTGTACTGACTGTACATCCCGTAGGCCTCTCTTACCAAACTATACAACCGTCTCAACGCCGCTGAGTTTGGGCGAGAGTATACGTGGAGTGACGCCGTTGTTAAGGTCTTCTTCGAACTCTAAAAGCTGACCCATGAAGTTGAGGTTGGGGGAGATGATCGGCCGTCGGGATTTGACGAACTTGTAGGCGTCCGTCATCGTCATCCAGGTGTGTTTCATCAGGTAAGCGATGACTATGGTGGCCGATCGCGACACGCCAGCCTGGCAGTGGATGAGGAGCCCCCGTCCCGACTGACGGGCTTCTTCTGTTGAGAGAAAAATGAACCAGTTTAAACGTCAAAAAACATCGAGCACAAATTGCAAAGACTCATAAGAGAGGAGATAAAGTTTACAAATATCACAAAGTTTACACTTTTTTTAAACACTAAAGTCCCCCGATAGGGGTCTGGGTAGCTTTAGCGAGTATTGACGCTGACTATCACCGCTGGAGTCGCGAGTTTGAATTCAGGGTGTGCTGAGTGACTCCAGTCGGGTCTCCTTAGCAACCAAATCAGCCCGGTTGCTAGGGAGGGTAGAGTCACATGGGGTAACCTCCTCATGGTCGCTATAATGTGGTTCTCGCTCTCGGTGGGGCGTGTGGCGAGGTGCGTGGATGCTGCGGAGAATAGCGTGAAGCCTCCACATGCGCTACGTCTCCACGGTAACGCGCTCAACAAGTCACGTGATAAGATGCGCGGATTGACGGTCTCAGACGCGGAGGCAACTGAGATTCGTCCTCCGCCACCCGGATTGAGTCGCTACGCCACCACGAGGACTTGGAGCGCATTGGGAATTGGGGAGAAAAAGGGGAGAACCTGACCAAAAATTGACACGAGGTGTTAGAAATGCGACAGTCCTGCGAGAGACGCTAAAAAAAAGATGCCGTTGTACAAAGGGGCCTCGGTTTGTTCCTAGCAGGCAGCAGATGCCCTAACCCCTCCCCCACCCTAATCCTAACCATATGGAGCCTATAAGTGACACGTCCAGACACATTACAGTATTTAAATCTGAATGTTTAATTGTCATGTAAACAACGTCACAATGCAAAAATGTTAGGGGCTGAACACATTCTTGTCTAAAAAGCACAGCGCAATGAATAGAACGGGACGCATTTGTCTCGAGACGCGCTTTTCAATTGACACGCCTTACAATTTTGTCAGGGGTCGTGCACAAAATGCCGAACAAAACAGTGTGACAACGGTAAAAGACGTCCGTCTAGCACATTTTTGCATAGACAAACAGGTTAAAAAAAAACCCTAGTACAGATGAACGCAGAACGATTTGTTGTGAACGGCCCCTCAAACCCATTTTCGGGCAAAAAACTCACATTTAAAAGCTCAACATTCACACATACTGTTGACTAGTGGCAAAAAACTGGTCTCATTTTTCAGAAAAACCTCCGAAAAAAATAATTATTAACTCAAATGTTGTTTATGTTTGCAATATTATGATAAACAGGAAGTAAAAAATAAATAAATATAAAAAGAAATGTGTTGTCCTAGATTTGTTAGCATGTCATTCTGGTTCTGTTCACTACATCTCCCTGCAAAAAGTCTCATTTTATTCCACTACGTGTCAGAAAGCACTAGAAAAAATATTGTTTCCTCTATCACCTTCTATCGCAATATACAGATGTGAAATGTAGGTGGCGCTCTAACGCATTTTACCCCTCACAGATGTGCTCGTCCATAGACATTCAGTCTAATGTTCAGTTCAAGCAACACCCTCATTATTACATTGAATTATCTCGGCCTCTGAGTGGACTACAAGCTCAATCTAGGGGTCATTAGAAAGCTCTAGATGTAAACTGAAGTCATACCTATAAACTCGAAGGCCTCCTCGAAGTACTGCCGCAGGTTCTGTTTGTTGCTGTCGGTGGCGGGCAAACGCTTGTAGTTGAAGTGTCCGTGGTCATAATGAAACAGCGGCAGGTGTGTGGTGACGTTCAGGATGTAACCGATGTTCATTCGCTGCATTTGCTCCAGATCTTGAGCGTCTCGCTCGTTACCGAGGAACAGCAAGGGGAGGATGGCCGTCAGCTCGGCGTTCTCTATATCAGGTGTGGAGGGCAGAGAGTGAGGTAGCGCCCCCGAGAGGCCCACTGTGGTACTGCCGTCCTGCCCTTCCTCCAGGTGCAGAGAGTGTTCACACAGATCATCATGACTCTGACGGAAACCAGCGAGACCTCCTGCGGGACACAAACACAAACATGTAAACAAAGAACAAGTGACATTGATATTATTGATATACATTTTTGTGGTAATCCACATTATGCCACAAATGCTGTTGATTGAGCTTCACTGGGATTGAACCCAGAATATTCCTTTAAAGCATGAGCATGTGCATTGTAATGGATAATACATATAAACTGCTAACAAACAAATAAAGCCTTATTTTTAGGATCATTATTGTCTTTTTACATTATGACATTATTTTTTATGACAATTAAGCACATTTGCCTCCCATAATGCATTTCTTCTTCTTCTTTTTTAAGCAAAATATATTTGTTTCTTTTGATTTTAGGTGAAAAATGTTCTGCTCTTTTCATTGTTCACCTTTCATGAGGTGACAAACACAATGAACTTAAAAACATTTGCATACAATTTGCATTTCAGGTTGAACAATTTCTATATCAGGAAACAGATCTGTCACATTTATATTCTGACTGATTAATAGGATCTTCAGAGATCAGTCAGTGTTTATCAAATACAAATATTTGATTATTTTTCCATAACGTTTTAATTGATAATTAATATAAGTATAATTGTTTATCATTTTTATTTTGTTTTATTAAAAATATGATATAATATAATGTAATATAATTTAATATAAACAATATAATATAATATTAAATAATATAACATAATGTTAAATAAAATAATATAATATAATGTAATCTAATAATAATATAATATATTAATATAATTACATAATATAATATAAATAATATAATATAAAATAATAAAATTTAATATAATATAATATAAATAATATAATATAAAATGTTAAATAAAATAATATAATATAAATAATATAATATAATGTTAAATAAAATAATATAATAATAATAATATAATGTAATATAATATAAAATGTTAAATAAAATAATATAATATAAATAATATAATATAATGTTAAATAAAATAATATAATAATAATAATATAATGTAATATAATATAAAATGTTAAATAAAATAATATAATATAAATAATATAATATAATGTTAAATAAAATAATATAATAATAATAATATAATGTTAAATAAGATAATATAAATAATATAATAAAATGTTAAATAAAATAATATAATAATAATAATATAATATAAAATGTTAAATAAAATAATATAATATAAATAATATAATGTTAAATAATATAATATAAATAATATAATATAATATAATGTTAAATAAAATAATATAAATAATATAATATAAAATAATAAAATATAATATAATATAATATAAATAATATAATATAAAATGTTAAATAAAATAACAAAATATAATATAATATAATATAAATAATATAATATAAAATGTTAAATAATATAATATAAATAATAT
This sequence comes from Moxostoma hubbsi, assembly GCA_032164185.1. Taxonomy (NCBI): domain Eukaryota; kingdom Metazoa; phylum Chordata; class Actinopteri; order Cypriniformes; family Catostomidae; genus Moxostoma; species Moxostoma hubbsi. The sequence goes on from JAVLUX010000236.1 coordinate 1,746,358, forward strand.
AATGTTAAATAATATAATATAAATAATATAATATAATATAATGTTAAATAAAATAATATAAATAATATAATATAAAATAATAAAATATAATATAATATAATATACTGTTAAATAAAATAATAATATAATAATAATATAATATAATATAATAATAATAATAAAATGTAGTATAATATAATACCATATAATATAATAATAATATAATATAAATAATATAATATAATGTTAAATAATATAATATAATAATAATATAATGTAATACAATATAATATAATTATTATATTAAATTATTATTATATTATATTACATTATTATTATATAATATAATATAATGTAATATAATATAATACAATATAATAATAATAATAATATTATAATATAATATAATATAATATACAGACCATAGGACATTTTTTGTCTACTTTTCCTAATTATTTTAAGAGTTTTAATATTGGCCTCAAGCAAACAACACTGAACAAATATCAGCTACCCGCTAAACGATCACTGAGAAAACATAATGAACTTAATATGTTTGTTCTTCCTCAAATAACATTTATCTGATGAATACAGGGTGGGAAGATGTCGTCCGTTGAATTTCAGTTAGTCAAATGTGAAACCTGCACCACCTGTTATCAAAACTCCCTCCCGCCCCGCCAGAGTCTTTCGCACGAGCTCATCCAAAGGGGAATACCTGTACAGATGCTCAGAGTCCTTGTGACAACCATTGAGGGTCATAAATCACAAGACAAACTCTCATAACGACACTGTATTGAGGCTATAAGAGTGCTGTATTCAGTGAAGGGGGTTTCTGTGGTGACACAATCACTCGTTAATCAGTCACAGGAAAGAACCTCTAACCGATGCTTATTTTTAGAAAGCCACAAGGTTCACAAATGACCGCTGAATTGGGAGTTAAGGGTGAATGTTTCCATCTCTTTAATCCCACCAACATCACTTTCAACACTTTCTCTGTTTTATCAATTACAACGGTTTTGCTTGAAAAACGTGCTTCCTCTTGGAGGACAGGGAGGGGATTATTTTACTCAATTTACTCAATTTAACTCTACTTAATGTATTCAAGTTGGGTTTACATGGTCATCAAAGTTCAACCAAAGAGTTACATTTTAAAATTAAGTACCATTCAAATGTTCGAGTAGGCTCAATCAATATTTAAGAGCAATTACCATGCATTTCACCAAGCTACATATAACTTAAACTTGGGAGTTTATTAATTCAGTTTCATTTTAATAAGAGATAACCATGAATTTACTACATTTTTTAAATTGTATGCATTTGGCAGATGCATTTATCCAAAGCGACTTATAGTGCAATCCCGCCGGAGCAACCTGGAGTTAAGTGTCTTACTCAAGGACGCAATGGTGTTGGCTGTGGGTATCGAACCAGCAACCTTCTGATTACCAGTTATGTGCTTTAGCCCACTATGCCACCACTACTCCATCTACAGTAATCACAGTTGAACTTTGGTATTTGTAGTACAACCATAGTACCAACAAAATTTGGACTATTTGTTTTGGTTTCCCTGTATTATTATTATTATGCTTTATCACTACAAATAAACAAATGTCATGGTAAAAATATGGTTACTGTCTGTCGTAAAACCATGGTACATTTGAAGTTTTGGTTTTACTACAAATATTAAAGTTACTATATTTAAATGTTGTGGCTAATATGCACTAAAAAATGATTTTTGCAGCTTGTTCACTTTACTTAATTAAAATGAACTAAACCAACATAGCTCTAGAACATTTTGTCACAACTTGATTTCATTGTGTTCTATCCACTTAAATTTGAGTTGGGACTACATGAATACTTTTTGTGGCGTTAATGTAGCATTGATGAAACTGGAACTCGATAGGGAGAATAAATGTTCAAATTAAGTGTTATTATATGCGTTTTAATGCAAGCTGAATATAAAGGGGGATATTTGTTAGCGTTTAATTGAGATTTAGAGGAGTTTTTGTTATGTTGGGGATTTGGGGGTTAGCATAATAATAACATAGTTAGTAAATTACACTCTGAAAAGCTTCCAAGCAGCATGCATTGAGCATACTAACATTCACTTTCGCTAGTTAGTACATAAAGAAATAAAACAACGTATTTGAGTTACATTGACACGTCAAATGTTGTTGGGTTTACTCAATTCAACTGGGTTCTTTCTACACAAAGTGTCATAGGCCTTGTCCACACCAATACGTTTTCGTTTGAAAACGCATATTTTTCTCTCCGTTTTGGCCTTCCGTCCACACTGAGGCGGCGTTTTAGTCAGCGAAAATTTAGCTTTTTGAAAACGGCGTTTTCGCGCTCTAGTGTGGACTGTGAAAACGGACGATGCCGCATTTTTAGTCACGTGATCCATCCAACCAAAACAATCAAGATGGCGGCCCGTGTTATAGCGGCGCTGTTGTGCCTGATACTCACTTTGATAGCGTTGTTAAAAAATAAATGTCACTTTGTTCAACCTTTCACATTGCATTCCTTCGAAGGCGAAGGGAAGTTTACTCGGAATTAGTGTTCGGCGACGGAACACGAGGACAACTGCGTTTCAGACCGTACATGCAGCGGAGATTTTACGCATGCGCAGTGACACGATTTAAGCGTTTTCATACGTTTCAGTGTGGACGAGCAACTTTTGAAAGCCTTAGTGTGGACGGAGAGCGTTTTCAAACGTATCCGGATTAATGTAGACGTAGCCATAATCATTTTAAGTTAAGAAAACTCTATTTCAAACATGTGGAACCACTGTCCATGATTAAATCAAGTTTGGCTAAATAGCTATTTTTTTAGTATACCATAGTTCAGCTATGGTTACTGTAGTAAAAACATGGTTAATCGTGAGGGAACCTAAAATAATTGCAAAGGAACGCAAAAGTCCGTCCCTGTCCACTAAAGGGCTCTGTGTGCTCGTGCCATTTGTCTTAGAAAATAAATGATAACCGTTTTGATATTTTGTTATCTAATGCAATGGCATTCAGACATTTAAAGTGTGAATCAAGTGTCCAAATCTATATGGGGGGCAACTGTACTCTAGCTAAGTTAAGGAGCTCCTCTTTTAAATTGGAGCTGAACTTCAAGAATAAAACCCAAAGCTGCCAAATGTCAGCATGGAAGCAGCGCGCGATACACAAGCTACATTTGGTTGCTCAGATGTTCTCGAAGTCTGCCACTCAAAAACTGGCAAATGTCGAGTGAGCAGATGTCTCGAATGATGGCCATGCAATCTCAAAATGACAAGATAAAGAGTGAAGTCTCGTAATCCTGAGACGTTTTACCTTTTTTGTTCAAGCTCAAGATCTCATGCAAATGTCAAGCTCTTGCCAAGATCTTACAGATCAATGAGGGAATTCATAAATGGCCTTTCCTGCAGAGCCACGAGATTTAGGACAACACTGAGTCAGACCTATCAAGAGATTTAGAGGCATGCACGGAAACTCAGGCGCAGGCCTGATTCCATCAAAAGAACGGATTTTATCTTGGGGTGTGAATATGTTGAGAGAGCAGAGAACGAAAGAGCGTGTGACTATCCAAAGACACAAAGAACAAGATAAGATTTCAACTCTGTTCCAAAACCTAGTGAGCGCCCTATCTAGGCATCATGGGCACACTTCTGAGACAAATGCACGCTGTCTTCTAAAGACACCTTGTTTTGGCCAATTGCATCCTACATACTAAAAAATAACATAAGATCTGTGCGATAAAAAATCAAAGATTAGATATTAATATTTATTCTAAATAATTCATTCAATACTTAAAGGTGTCATAGTGACTATTTGTGCGTGCTGTTTATTTTTAAGCTTCCTGGAGTGTTCCATTGTAGCTTAGCAACATGCTTACGCCAAATTCTATTGGAATGAATTGCAACAGTTTAACAAGCACAACAATACGTAACACACAAAGCATTGGTTACATTGATAGATATTTGTGCGATTGTGTGTTACAAATTAAGCAAGGTATCTTTAAAGGCAGCACTATGTTACTGTCTTTGCGTCAGGAGTGCCTATGATGCTCTAACATACTGTCTATGTAGGCAGCTCATAAGGTTTTGGCAATTCTGGTGGCCAAACAAGGAAAGGATGGTAGCAGACTGGAATACAGCTCGCCCTTTACCATCAACGGATGCCAAGGCACATAGGAGCGCAGGCGTGCGATGGCACATGGCCGTCACACCAAGGGTTCTGCTGCACTGTTCGGCATTATGCTCGATGCAAACAGTCACAAGCTAAAATCAGAAAGCATTTCATACCTCTTAAATGACAACAAAAAAGATAGACTTTACAACTAGTTTGTTGGTAGAGACCACTGTAAACAGCAATACAAGATAACCACGGGTTAATAATGACAAATATGAAATCCCACATGATTATTCAGAACATTCCAAGCAGAGAAATATCTTCGGGTGTGGTGTCATCTTGTTTCATAAAAGTACAGATTCTGAACTAATTCAATCAAGCTTATATGTCAGTGAAACTAAACGTATGTGTTGAATGGCCAGTCATTTCGAGAGATGAATGATGTAACTAGATCTATTTCTGAAAGCTTTACGTGGACTCATGTGACTGTTTTTGATTAAAAGAGCAACACAAATGTTATGACGAGAATAGGACTCTCTACGTTTGAGGAAATGTGATAATAAAGTGTTAAATTGCCTACCCATTATTTCAGCCATCTCTGTATTTTTTCAGTCTAAGTCATGAAACAAATCAACCAGCGGTGAGGTGGATCACATCATCACAAAATTTGATTTAAAGCAAAAAAGAATTCAGAAAAATGCAAAATAAGAGGCAACGAACTACAATCCCATGAAGCATTGCGAATACAAATGACGTAATCAAATTAAAAACAATGGACAAATATAAAACTACTGATTTAAAGTTGTTGATTATAACTACCAAATTCAATTCTGTTGCTAAATATACAGATATATACAAATATAAAAGTAGTTTTAGAGTGTAGGGAGAGCAACACGATAGCATCTATCACAGTGGAAGTGGGCGGTTGCTGCGGAGCTCTTTTGGCGCACTTTGTTTGCCGCAGTTCTCGGATTGGTGGATCTTTCACTGCTGCATCATGGGTAGTGTAGTTCTTCACCAGGGATTCTGCTATTAAACATGCTTTTTTTAAATAACGCTTGAAAAAAACATGAACCAATGGCTTCAAAATAAGCATATACCGTTGAATAACAACCTCGGAGCTCACAATAGGTTTGACATTAAAGGTTTATAAGTTATCGTTAAAAATCAATTCACCTATGGATAAAATGAATGGGATTTTTACTTCCTTCAGGAAGACTGTTGTGCTCAATAGCTTTTAGTTTATGACATAGCCAAGAACCAGGATTGGCTACTTGCTTTTGGTCTGTTTTCACAAGAGATGAAGTGTGCACATTTTAAACGTGTATATCTGCTAAAAGTTAATTTTGTAAACTTTTCGAAGTACAATAGCATGTAGAATACCTCAAAGCTCACAGACATGGACTTTAAAGCTGAAGTATGTAATTTTTTTATTGTTAAAATACTCTATACTAGCATAATATGCAGTGACAAATAGAAGTTAGCCATTATTTGGTAGATTTTCTTTTGAGCAACCCATCTTATAAAAGACAACAACACTGATTCGACCAATGGCGTGAGTTTTTAAAGTACCTTTAAGTACGATTGGGTCCTTCCCTTCTCTTCGCAGAGACTCCAGGACCACATGAAGGGGCTGAGAGGGCGTTAACCGCCCTGGGTCTACTGTGGTTTCATCGTACACCACAAGGTCTTTGGAAAAAATCCCCTTGAAGGAGTCTTTACTCTGACGGCAAGAAATGAGATCCAGCACCGTGATCTTCCCTTGCTGGAGTCGCCTGCGACTGATCTTGTCCGAACAGTTGATGTGCACCGCACCCCTAATATGACTCTTGTTAAACTCCATAAATGGCCGACAGTCAATAATGACGGGCACTGGGCCAATGGGGTGGCCCATGGGGCAATGCGTCAGCTTCTTGGCCAGCTCATTGGGGTGGATGACCCGCAAACCGCCCCTGCCCAGGCTGGAGGTGAGACTGGGCGCGCTGTAGGCCTCACTGTGGCCCACCATCGCCGTTTGAGAACTTCCGTGGACGCCATAGCTGACTCCGGAGTTCAAGTTGGGGCTGCTTGCACTGACCTGGCTCAGTTTCTGGGTCTGTCCATCTTTCTCGTAGGTCGTCACTGTGCAACAGCTGGCACTGCTGCATCCACACGTGAGCGAGCGCGTGGAGCCGCTGGACGAGGGCATATACGATAGCTTAGTCGCCTGGATCTTCACCACGGTGGTGCTTTTGATTACCGTCGACTTACCGACGGCGCCCACAGTGGTTTCCAGGTAGCTGGTGTCCAGGCAGAGTCGGAGTTCCTGAGGTCGTATCGGCCTTGGCAGCGCCACCACAATTCTGTCGTCAAGAGGAGAGGGAGGCATGGGGAGACCACAGAGGGCTGGCACACCACAGAGAAGTCAGATGTCCAGTCTTGGAAGGGAGGAATAATTACAGGCCAGTTAGTGCACTGACAAATTAAGTCTGAGATCACAAGTGAAAATGCTTCAATTCTGCATTATTTTATAATTTAATACAACATTTTTTATTACAGATTAAGAGCAGTTTGCAAGTGTGACAGTTCTAGAAACAAGAAGCTGATAGTGTAACTTAGGCCGCGTCCACACTAATAATGGACATAATAAGTTTCCATTGATTTTGCTACGTTTACGCCTCTCGTCCGTACTAGAACGGCGTTGTCATCCGCCGAAAATGGAGCGTTTAAAGTATGCTCTCCATTACTGCATACTTAATGAATGTAACAAATTTGCCGTTATGAGTGTATACATAGAAACAAATAACTTCCAAGAACAGCTCAGAGTAGAAACTTTTAAGTTCCCATTTCGGAATTACCATAATTATACATTATACAAAATATCAGCACTCCAAGAACGTCTATCGTCCAATTAGATTCAAGGACCCTAACTGTTGAATAAATGATATTATCAGCTTAACAATTTCAGTGAAAAGTTGCATGTGGCAGATGGCAGACGACAGGAAATCAAAAATGCAGTTTATTGACGCTAATGGCGCAGAAATTACACCTGACAACGTGCTCTCAAGCTAGCATGAACAAAACCTGATGTTATCCAACATGATTTAAGAGTAGCATCTTTGCTTCAATGAAAGTAAGGAAACAATTAGATTTTTCTGTATGATTACAAATACTTCCAGGATGAAATCCTGGTCTCAGACAACCCCTGTACATTACAAACGAACACAATTTCAAACGTCACCCATCAATAATTTTGTCAAAATCAACCAGATATCTGCAAAAGAAATGCAGCAGCACACCACTGCATCATCAAAGAGCATTTGTGCAGTCTGGATTCAGATACGCCTATAGATTCCTCTAACCAACATTATATTTTGAACGCTTCTCTGTCATGTACCTCATTGCCTGGGCATTCTCTCCGTAAAAAAGACCGAATTGCTGACCCCGTTGAATTTCAAAAGAGTACACAGCCCATTCCCAAACACGGCATGTGGACGTGCTGAGAATAAAATATGGAAAGGTTCTGCATCTAAGGCAGACATCATCATTATTTCATGCGGTGACAAAGCTTGCAATTAACAGATTATATTCTTTGCACGGCACACCTGTCATATCTATCAGCACTCGTCTTATTACCACTTCAGCTCTACATGTGACTGAAAACAGTCATGCTGGCAAATTCAGTTTTTTAAGAACTCCTCTAATGGCTCAGGAATAGGGCTGATTCTATAATGACATATTATATACATTATATACATTATAATAAAAAGCATAAAATATGTTTATATAGGGTAGGACTATATAGATCTATTCCACAATTCCAAATAGTATGAAACTATTTCTAAATGTGATAGAAAAGAACACAATCTATAATTATATATATATACACAATATACATTAGCATAAAAAGCATCATATATAATATGTCTATATGGGAAGGGACTATATGGATCTATTCTGCAATAAATATATTGTGCAGTGATTATTAAATAACTCTAAAAAGACAAATATGGTAGGAATAGCAGCTGTATAATCGTCTATTATATGTATAATATACATTATCATAAAAAGCATCATATATGTCTATATAGGGTAGGACTATATAGATCTATTCCACAACTCCAAATAGTATGAAACTACTACTAAACAACTAAATTGTGAAATAAGATAGGAATAGCACACAATCCATAATTTCCACACATATATATATATATATATATATATATATATACATTATCTTAAAAAACATCATATACAGTATGCCTATATGGGAAGGGACTATATGGATCTATTCTGCAATAAATATATTGTGCAGTGATTATTAAATAACTCTAAAAAGACATATATGGTAGGATTAGCAGCTGTATAATCGTCTATTATATGTATAATATACATTATCATAAAAAGCATCATATATGTCTATATAGGGTAGGACTATATAGATCTATTCTGCAATCTAAATATTGTGCAGTGATTATTAATCTATTTTAAATAGTGATATATGATAGAAATAGTAGCCATCCTATACATCTTATATACCCTATCATCAAAAAACATATATGTCAATATATAGGGTAGGACTATATAGATCTATTCCGCAATTCCAAATAGTATGCAACTACTACTAACCAACACTAAATAGTGAAATATAATAGAAATAACACACATTCTATCATTCTCTTTTATATATGTTTTACATTATCATAAAAAGCATCATATATGTCTATATAGGGTAGGACTATATAGATCTATTCTGCATTCTAAATATTGTGCAGTGATTATTTTAAATAGTGATATATGATAGAAATAGCAGCCATCCTATAATCACCTATTATACAGCTTATATACCCTATCATCAAAAAACATATATGTCAATATATAGGGTAGGACTATATAGATCTATTCCGCAATTCCAAATAGTATGCGACTACTACTAACCAACACTAAATAGTGAAATATAATAGAAATAGCACACATTCTATCATTCTCTTTTATATATGTTTTACATTATCATAAAAAGCATCATATATGTCTATATATAGGGTAGGACTATATAGCTCTATTTTGCATTCTAAATATTGTGCTGTGATTATTAAACTATTTTAAATAGTGATATATGATAGAAATAGCAGCCATCCTATAATCACCTATTATACATCTTATATACCCTATCATCAAAAAACATATATGTCTATATAGGGTAGGACTATATAGATCTATTCCGCAATTCCAAATAGTATGCAACTACTACTAAACAACTAAATTGTGAAATAAGATAGGAATAGCACACAATCTATAATTGCCTTTTATATATGTTTTACATTATCATAAAAAGCATCATATATGTTTATATAGGGTAGGACTATATAGATCTATTCTGCATTCTAAATATTGTACAGTGATTATTTTAAATAGTGATATATAATAGAAATAGCAGCCATCCTATAATCACCTATTATACAGCTTATATACCCTATCATCAAAAAACATATATGTCTATATATAGGGTAGGACAATATAGATCTATTCCGCAATTCCAAATAGTATGCAACTACTACTAAACAACTAAATTGTGAAATAAGATAGGAATAGCACACAATCTATAATTTCCACATATATATATATATATATATATATATATATATATATATATATATATATATATATTATCATAAAAAGCATCATATACAGTATGCCTATATGGGAAGGGACTATATGGATCTATTCTGCAATAAATATATTGTGCAGTGATTATTAAATAACTCTAAAAAGTCAAATATGGTAGGAATAGCAGCTGTATAATCGTCTATTATATGTATAATATACATTATCAAAAAAAGCATCATATGTCTATATATAGGGTACGACTATATAGATCTATTCTGCAATCTAAATATTGTGCAGTGATTACTAAACAATTTTAAATAGTGATATATGATAGAAATAGCAGAAAATCATATATGTCTATATAGGGTAGGACTATATAGATCTATTCTTCCATCCAAACAGTATGCAACTCTAAATAGTGGAAATAATAAGAATAGCATACATTACATTATATATACAGTACATTATCATAAAAAAGCATCATATATGTCTATTAGGTTTGGACTATATTTTGTATATTTACTCTATCCAAATAAAGTGCAATGACTCTAAACAAATATTCAGTAGTATAATGTATAGAAATGACATCCATTCTAAACCTTTAATATACACATTATATACCCTGTTATAAGAGACATTACATACATGTCCATAGAATAAGACTATATAAATCTACTCAATCCAAAAAATACTACAGGCTACAACGACTAAAACTGCTCAAATATGGAATCTGCAAAGGAACGCCTACTAATCACCTATTTTAAATATTATATACTAAAAAGCATCATATATGCCTGTAGGTGATGGGAGTACAATATATAGATCTACTCAATCCAAATACGGTGCAATAACTAAACACTAACTCTATAAAGGGGAATATGATCATCAGACTTACATTTAAGGTGATTGCTTTCAAATGTCTTCCTTCCAATATGTGAAATCGGTTGTACTGTTATCTATGAGTCTGACCCGATCAGCCGGTCCCGGCGCTAGAGACCCGCATCATCGTCCTTCTGTCCTGCGCTGCTGTCTTCTTCACTGATAAAGTTGGAGTTTTTGCGGTTATGCACTAGTCTCACTTCAGACTGACATGAAGCCGAACCAATGGAGCTTCGCACTGGCGTCAGACATGCGCTCATGAAGCACAGCACTGACCCAGAGGGGCGTGTTCCAAAGCGCAGGGTGATGTCACTGAGGGCCAATCAGAAGAGAGTTCGGTGAAACCGGTTCAAAGAGTCACGCGCAACTGTGAACGCGCTGAATTTGTGGCCCCGTGCTAAAAATAAAATATAATAATAATAATAATAAAAAGAGAAATACCTTTCAATTATTCATAATAAAAATGAAGAAATATTACTACATAATACTCAAATTACAAAAATAAATTAAAAAAATGCTAAAATTAAATAAAAAATATCACTACAGTCCATCAAAATATAATATTTTATAACGAAAATAGCAAAACCTATCAAGTACATGTACAGGTCATAATCATCACCAGAATGAAAAAAAAGCAATAATAATTTAGATTTTTGCTTTAAGAATATTAAATAAACATTTTTAATATTTTTTTAATTGTGACATTATTTTATATATTACATTAATTATTAGATTAAATTTACATCAGCACAAATGAAAGGTAACAAATATTCATTATCATCAAGGGGGGAAAAAATAAATGTAATAAAAATATTCTGGTATATATATATATATATATATATATATATATATATAAATAATTGTTTATTAATGAAAGGTACATTGAAATTTACAATAATTATTTCCTACTTTAGCAAATACATTTTATTAATAACATTAAAAAACATTATTAAATATAAAATTCTTAAAACAAATAGATTTTGGCAAATATATATTTAATGTAACAACACTTAATGTAAAAAACACATTTAGTAGTAACATTGGCACATTAAATAAGAAATAATACAAATGAACAAACATTACTACCTAAAATGTTTATATTTATATATATTTATATATATGCAATAAATATTCTCAGTCAATTAAAAAGAAAATATTCTGTTTAAACTTGCAAATAAATTTCAATAATTAATAATAAACGTTACTATTAGAAATATTACCATTATATTACCAAGCCTATATAAGCTAAACAGTTCATTACAGTCAAACAGATTTAATGCTCTTTTGAGTATTACTACATTTAATGACTTTAATGATGTTTTTATTTTGAATGATGTGGATCCAGTTGATTTTTTAGTGCTCGTGAGGCCCTTGTTCACTTTCTCTTATCTTGTAATCGTAACTTTGTGTCATGCCTTCCTGGTGTAAATGTTTAATCTGTGACTGATGAGTGTTACAGGACACTAGATGATCTGTCCTCAGAGTCTTAGATGTAGTTTTATATTTTGGGCTTAATTTAAATGATTGAAATATATTCAACAGTAGGTTGTGTAGCCTAATTTTCACCAAACAGGTTCTTATAATGTAAAAACATGCAAATATATCATAAATCACCAGTTAGGCCTTTGTTCATTTGTAAAGTGGGAGAGACTCCAGATATGTTAAACAGTACGTGGTTTACATAACATTCCACACAAATTAGCATTTTGTGTGTTTGTAATAGAAAGTATGACGAATAGATTACAGAAGGCAATCATACGTAATGTGTGACTGAATGAGAAACTTTTTTTTTTACACTTACTCTCCTAAAAACGATGATGACCTTTTTTTAAAGCTCCAATACAAGCATGAAAATATATTTAGATATGTGTGTGTGTGTGTGTTTCTCTCAGTGGAAAATCTGATGTCATGTGGTGTGATATTTAGTAGCAGAGGAAGTGAACAACCACTTCCTGTTTTAAAGAGCTGCATGTTTTGCTTCATGTTTCACTATGAGATCAGTGCACCCTACATAGATATAAGGGTGTATCCAGGTCATATTACACACCACAAACTAAAATAAATTAAAAATAAAGAAGGAATTTTTTTATTATTTATATATATATATATATATATATATATATATATATATATATATATATATATATATATATATAAATAAATTAAAAAAAATCCTTTATTTTTAATTTATTTCAGTTTATTTATGTTTATATATAAACATAAACAAAGGAACATAAAGGATAATACATGGAAATAATAATAATAAAATAAAAAATGTAATTAAAAATTCTTACATGTCCAACAAAAAGAGAATGTGCAATATATACTTGTTTAAAAATATATATATTTATTTTATATTGTGTTTTATATTTATTATATTTTGTATATATATATTGTATAAATATACATTGCATATAAATAAATATATTAAAAAATATTAATTAAAAATAAAAATTAAAAAAGGGAATAAATTATAAGATTATATATATATATTAGCCTGAAATAAAAACAAGGATGATAAATTAAAAATATATATAAATTACATATATACATAATATATATGAATATTGAAAAAATTAAAAAAGGGTATAAATTATAAGATTAAATAATGTTTTTCCATTAATATATATATATATATATATAAGCCTGAAATAAAAACAAGGATAATAAAAAAATAAATACTAAATTTGACTACATACTCTTGCAGTATTATGCAGTATTAAAAAAACTATCATTTAAAAACAAAATATCTTTATTTTTTATATTGTATAAAAATATATATTGTATATTCATATATAAAATAACTGTTTATTAATAAAACGTACAATGAAATACATCATATTTATTGGACACATTGGTAAATCATTCCCTTAATAACGTTAAACACATCAACATATTAAACGCTTAATAGATCCGTAAATGTTACTTTATTCAAACAGATAATCAATATCAGATAATCATAAATCTGTGATTCATATATGGCAGTTTCATGTTACAATCTTTTAAGCATTAAATATTTTATGACACATCAATGAAAGTTAAAGTGTTGCCCATTCTTCCCCCCAAAAAGTCTCATTACTATATAAAAAAAAGTATATTATTTAAACATGTGCTGCCTTTAACTGCACTGTAATGCACTGTTTTAATGTGCTCACTTGTGAAAATAATCTCTAAATGCTGAAACGACCGATAAGAAGCTGCATTTTCCTTATGCTAATGATATAGCTGGTTCGTTCATGCTAACTCTTGCCTGTTTAGTATATTTCTGTATTGAAAGACAAGCCTCCAGAGAGTTCAGTATCTCTGCTGTCAGCTTCATTTCTACACATGATTTAGGTGTGAAGGAGTTTGTTTGCTGAAGCAGCTGAACATCTTGATGAGCATAAGTGTTCAGATGGCACGGAGACGTTTGTGATTAGTTTCAAACCATTTTTCACCCATCTGTCTGATGTCTAAAGCCAAATATACAACATGCTCGGAGAGTCGGATTGAGATAAGATGGCCATGTGATTAAGACAAAATCTTTACGTTAAATTTACAGAACAAATAACTAGCAGTTCTGGTTGCCTGAACATTATAGTTAAAAATAGAGTGAAGGTTTTTACGCCTTTTTGATGGTTTCACAGTTCATAACAGTTACTAACCTGAATTACAACAATCTGAACGTATGCAATCTTACCATACATTCAAAATATATATATTATTTAGAAAAGTAAAATGAAATATTTTAGTAAACATCATTGTTCACCACATACATGCTAAGGTATCTCACAGTTTACACATTAACCCTTTAAGCTCTGAAGGTGTTATTTAAAGATTTCCTGTTTCAGTGACACACCCGAAATTAAAAGGCTGATAACTCGACCTCTCCAAACACATAAAAGATAATAATTGCACAAACACAACAATGACTAAAGGTTTGCATAGCATGCAGACATGATTTTAGTCATGAGATTTCACAGAATGAGTTTCATTCTGTGCCATTTGAGTCATCATTGAGTCTGTCTCATGTATTTGGCGCCATCTCCTGGTGGTCATATGTAACATTGTGCTTCATGTGGATTATCTAATGATCAATACATCTGATTATCTTGTGTGTGGACTCGTTTGAAAGATAATCACCGACTCTAAATAATGGCATGTGATGTGTTTTATGTTATTTGAAGTTATAAGCCAAAACGCGGCCTATAAGCAACGCCTATTCACATGAAACATGTATGTCAAAGACATGCACTTAGTTCAGGGCTGGACTGGGAAGAGACATTGGCCTGGGACTTTACATAGCAACTGGCCCAAAAGGTCACTGTCCTTTTCTGTATATTGCGGCACCATCTTGTGGTCCGTTCTGCATAGCACGGCGGCTCATTTTAGCTTATCGCGGCCCATTCTGCGGCCGACTTACCGGCCCGCTCGGTTCTACCGATGGCCAGTCCGGCCCCAAAGTGTGTCAGCCCACCGGGAAAACGCCCGGTATGCCAGATTACCAGTCCAGTCCTGGCTTAGTTATTACATGCTACATTTTTGTCTGTGAGTAACACAAATAGGCAGGTTATATTCTGCTCTTTTAGAGCTTTCCAACAACATATGACACATGACTATTAGATCAGTCCGATGCTTTTAATGATTGCAATATTATGCACAGTGCAATTTTCTTTTTAAAATGATTAAAACTGAACACTTCTGATTTGTCTGGAAATTTCAAAGCACTTGTTCAGTTTTTGCTCATAAAGCAGAGCTTAGAAGCTTTCAAATTATACCTATTTTGTTTTGGTCATGACTCCAGCGCTTAATATTTATTTTTAAACGTTTTCTCCCGGGCACATCCGAGCTTAAAGGGTTAACAGGATTTTACGGTGGCATATTTACAACTGCATTGTTACTGTTGCATTACATTATTTTCCCATTAATATAAAAACAATCCAGTGTACCTGTTCAAGTAGTAGTATCAGGAACAAAAACAGCTAAAAATGTGGTTCCTGAGAACAATATCTGAATTGGTGACATCCTTTGGTGAGCATGCAGCATTTGCGCCTCCTAGTGGCCACTATCTGTACACTACACGGCCTACAAATATCACTGCATTTCCATTTTTTTCATTGCAACCACAATGTTATTTTTGCACACGTCATTTACATATTTATTCCAATATTTTGTCCATATGTCACAACAATATAAATGGCACTTTTTCTGGTTGGCAACTTTGGCATTTGATGCGCATGTTGTGCTACAGCACATGCTACTCGATCTGTATTAACATACTGTTGGCCACACAATGGACACATTTATGATTGCGTAATTAATACAAAACAACTCGTACACCGATTTGTAACAAAAGAAACCTGGATTTCAGAAAACGAAATATTTTCAACTTTTAGCCGTCATCTATCTGTTGTGCCTTGTGTGCTTGCTCACGTCTCCTGACCTTCAGAGAAATTCCAAAGTAGGAAATATCTGCAATCACAAAAATACAAATAAGCACCTGTTAAATATGTGCAGCTTAGAAACAGGCTTGTCTCACTTTATATATAGAATCTGTCATTTATTCAAGCTTATAATCAATGACACGTGCACCTACAGTTTTATGAGGATGTTATTTTTACAAACAGTTTACAACAACAGATTCATTCATTCATCAGGATGCATTGTTGCATATAAATCACAGCGGTCATTATCTCTCTACAGATGTGCATTTGGATAGTTATCCGTGCTCTTGCATAACCACACAGACGCTTCTCCAACCATTTAATCTTGTGTACTTACTGCCTTCACCCATTCGTCTCAATACTTGTGTCTTGATCTTCAACAGTTTGACATTCTGGACTGAATCTTTTCTGCCAATGTATGCTCTGAAGTGCATGGCCAACCACAGCGATCTCCTGCTGGACCATTCCTTCTTTATAAACTCCGACCAATATCTACATGTACAGGATGACAACATATATGACCATATT
This sequence comes from Moxostoma hubbsi, assembly GCA_032164185.1. NCBI lineage: Eukaryota > Metazoa > Chordata > Actinopteri > Cypriniformes > Catostomidae > Moxostoma > Moxostoma hubbsi. The sequence continues at coordinate 1,762,862 of JAVLUX010000236.1, forward strand.
TACATCATAAATACATTACTCATCAAAATCAATGAATCTGGCAAATTTGTAAACGCTGTATTTGTTTTATCCAGTCTTTTAATGCACCCCCATAATAACTGGGACCTGGTTTGGGATATAGTGACCCTCAAAGTTCGAGTATTATAAAAACAAAACAAATATTTGATTATAATAATAATAAACAAATCTTATATTTTAGAAGGTAAATATTAAATGATAATAAAATAATAAACATTATATATTACAAATAAGAATATCAAAAATATTAATAAAATTAATGATTATAAAATAAATAGTAAAAAAAATAAATAAACATACATATATAATATAACTAATAATAAAAAAAAAATTAAGTAAATTATATAAATGATAACACTTAAAAATAATGAAACTCTAACATGCATGTTAAAATAAAATGAATTAATAATAAATAAAGTAAATAATAAAAACACTTACAAATAAATACAATTAATTAACTAATAAAAATGAATACAAAATAAATAAATATAATAAACATAAAAAAAACTATATATTATATACTGTAATATACATTTATAACAAAAATAAAAAATTAAGTGTAATACACATCTTTGTTTACCTAAACAGACATGTTATGAGGTGGTGTGTACATGACACTGACCTGTCTTTGATGCTCATCATAATGTCCAAGAGACATTCCCAAGCCCTCGTTTCAAACTTCCAACTGGAAAACTCCAGCAGGTCCATGGAAACTCTCAGAGCTTCTTCTAAATTCCTCTCTGACCCTGGAAAACAAACAGGAACCTCTTATTTAAACATTTCGTCTTACTGCGATTAGACCGGGGCTAGTTGTCACGAGGGGGCGTTCTCTATATCTACCGTTTCATTCAGGAAGGTTCTGAGTCATTTTTGACTAGCGATGGTTTTGTAAGTTGGTTTCAAACAGCTAGCGCAACACCACACTAGCATACAGAGATTTCAGATTAGTGAAGACTGAGACGTTGAACTGAGGGGTCATTTTCATAAAGGTCAGGTTGGGGCAAGTCACGTGTTTTAAGTGTTATAAATGTACTTTAAACACATTAGAAAAACAACGGTTTGATATTTTTGCTTGTTACCCTTTTACCAGGTAAACTGTACAATTCGGAAAACCCTTTAACAGGCCGTTTAATGGCAGGTTCTGTTGTGACAACTTGCCCCATATAGTGTGCCGTCACAAAACGCCAACAAGTGTTCAATGAACCATATCTTCACATTTAACTTTCACAATTAAACCAATCCTGAGAAACATTCCCTAGAGTAAAAAGTGTGACATCTAGCCTCAATCTACTCCACATTAACCCTTTAAGCTCAGACGGGCCCGCCGAGAAACAAATAAATGATCAAAATATTAATAAATGCAGTCGACCACAGAATAAGGTGTCGTTTGAAAGATTAGAAGCTCTACTTTCCAATGCATGTGGACATTATGACCAAAACTGAACAAGCGTTTCGTTTTGATTATTCATAATTTTGAGGTGGTGGTGGTGGCGTAGTGGCTAGAGCACAGGGCTGCTAATCAGAAGGTTGCTGGTTCGATCCCCACAGTCACCACCATTGTGTCCTTGAGTAAGACACTTAACTACAGGTTGCTCCGGGGGGATTGTCCCTGTAGTAAGTGCACGGTAAGTCACTTTGGTGGTGGTGTAGTGGGCTAAAGCACATAACTGGTAATCAGAAGGTTGCTGGTTTGATCCCAACAGCCACCACCATTGTGTCCTTGAGTAATACACTTAACTCCAGGTTGCTCCGGGGGGGATTGTCCCTGTAGTAAGTGCACGGTAAGTCACTTTGGTGGTGGTGTAGTGGGCTAAAGCGCATAACTGGTAATCAGAAGGTTGCTGGTTTGATCCCAACAGTCACCACCATTGTGTCCTTGAGTAAGACACTTAACTCCAGGTTGCTCCGGGGGGATTGTCCCTGTAGTAAGTGCACTGTAAGTCACTTTGGTGGTGGTGTAGTGGGCTAAAGCACATAACTGGTAATCAGAAGGTTGCTGGTTTGATCCCAACAGTCACCACCATTGTGTCCTTGAGTAAGACACTTAACTCCAGGTTGCTCCGGGGGGATTGTCCCTGTAGTAAGTGCACTGTAAGTCACTTTGGTGGTGGTGTAGTGGGCTAAAGCACATAACTGGTAATCAGAAGGTTGCTGGTTTGATCCCAACAGTCACCACCATTGTGTCCTTGAGTAAGACACTTAACTACAGGTTGCTCCGGGGGGGATTGTCCCTGTAGTAAGTGCACGGTAAGTCACTTTGGTGGTGGTGTAGTGGGCTAAAGCGCATAACTGGTAATCAGAAGGTTGCTGGTTTGATCCCAACAGTCACCACCATTGTGTCCTTGAGTAAGACACTTAACTCCAGGTTGCTCCGGGGGGATTGTCCCTGTAGTAAGTGCACTGTAAGTCACTTTGGTGGTGGTGTAGTGGGCTAAAGCACATAACTGGTAATCAGAAGGTTGCTGGTTTGATCCCAACAGTCACCACCATTGTGTCCTTGAGTAAGACACTTAACTCCAGGTTGCTCCGGGGGGATTGTCCCTGTAGTAAGTGCACTGTAAGTCACTTTGGTGGTGGTGTAGTGGGCTAAAGCACATAACTGGTAATCAGAAGGTTGCTGGTTTGATCCCAACAGCCACCACCATTGTGTCCTTGAGTAATACACTTAACTCCAGGTTGCTCCGGGGGGGATTGTCCCTGTAGTAAGTGCACGGTAAGTCACTTTGGTGGTGGTGTAGTGGGCTAAAGCGCATAACTGGTAATCAGAAGGTTGCTGGTTTGATCCCAACAGTCACCACCATTGTGTCCTTGAGTAAGACACTTAACTCCAGGTTGCTCCGGGGGGATTGTCCCTGTAGTAAGTGCACTGTAAGTCACTTTGGTGGTGGTGTAGTGGGCTAAAGCACATAACTGGTAATCAGAAGGTTGCTGGTTTGATCCCAACAGTCACCACCATTGTGTCCTTGAGTAAGACACTTAACTCCAGGTTGCTCCGGGGGGATTGTCCCTGTAGTAAGTGCACTGTAAGTCACTTTGGTGGTGGTGTAGTGGGCTAAAGCACATAACTGGTAATCAGAAGGTTGCTGGTTTGATCCCCACAGCCACCACCATTGTGTCCTTGAGTAATACACTTAACTCCAGGTTGCTCCGGGGGGGATTGTCCCTGTAGTAAGTGCACGGTAAGTCACTTTGGTGGTGGTGTAGTGGGCTAAAGCGCATAACTGGTAATCAGAAGGTTGCTGGTTTGATCCCAACAGCCAGCACCATTGTGTCCTTGAGTAATACACTTAACTCCAGGTTGCTCCGGGGGGGATTGTCCCTGTGGTAAGTCACTTTGGTGGTGGTGTAGTGGCTAAAGCACATAACTGGTAATCAGAAGGTTGCTGGTTCGATCCCCACAGCCACCACCATTGTGTCCTTGAGTAAGGCACTTAAGTAAGCCATGCGTCATATGTAGTTGTAAAGCAAACAAAGAGTAGAATACATGAAATCAGAGATGAAATGGTTAATAAACGTGCTATTTTTCCACATACGTGTCTCCATTAGGAGAACACAGAGCTCCAGCATCAGTTCATGACTGGGAACCAGAGAGTGCAGAATCTGGAACGACACAAACAGATTTACTTTAATGGGAAATGTTCAATAATCACAATATTCCGGATGTATTTACAGTTTATGTGTTTGTGTTTATTGCTTCATACCCGTAACGAGCTGATGAGTTTAGCCTGCGGGGCTTTGTGTCTCTTCAGGAACTGGTACAGGTAGATGTGAGCGTTCGGGTTGGATGGGAAATCGGTGTTGTAGGCGTAATTCTGCAGGACCTTCAAAGCTTCGTCCTCTTTGTGGTAAAACTCCAGCATCTGCAGCGGAGAGCAACATGAAGACAGACGATCAGCCAAGCGGAATCAATCCCAAACAGGAAGCTTTTGAGTTGTACGGAAGTCTCACAGTAATGTAACTTAAGACAAACGGATCCCAGATGCCAGGCTGTCTGATGATCTCCCGGAGCGTCACTGAAGCTTGTCTGAAGTAGCTGTGCATCTCGTGATTTTCGCTCACATCCTCTGAAATAACAGAGAAAGATGAACGTTTACATCCGGTATCAACGTCAATTTCAGGTGATCCGGTCACGGATATTCAGGCCAGACTACGTATATTTACACGAGTCTTCTGTGCGTCCCATGTGACCACTCGTGTTTGGCTTTTATAACTAGAAAATGTGATATATATTATGTTTAAAACGATTTAAAATATTATACATGATCTTTATTTGGGGATTTTTTCAGCTTAGTCTGCATATTTTTATTCGGTTAAGACGTAAGGCCAATTTTTTTTAAAATAAATATTAAAAATACTAATTTACACTACAAATGTGAGTTTCTGACAAACCAGTTATTGTCTAAAATGTATTTACATGCATCCAAAAACTGAAAATGTATTTGATATTACTTTATATTAAATATAATTATTTCACCAGGATCTTTTTTTAAATCATTTATTAATATTATTATGTGAAATAATTATTTGAATAAATTATACTAATAAAATGGATTGGACTGGACCACCAATGATACAAAATTTACCAAAAAATAAATATATAAATAAATATATATATATATATATAATGAAATTAAATATTATTTAAAATAATAATGATATTAATAAAAAAAGATAACAACCATAATGATTTATAAGGACTGGAAACCCAGTTTAATACAACAATCACACAAAAAGTGAAAGAATAAAAATGACATTAAATAATTTTATTTTTTCACATAATAATTATATTATAAATAACAAAACCATAATTATTTCTTTTTTCTATTTATAATAAAATAAAATAAGAATAAAAGTATATTATATTAAATAGTTTCATTATTTCATATTCACATAATTATATTAATAAATAAACAAAATCATAATTATTTATTTTTTCTATTTATAATAGAATAAAATATATTATATTAGTTGAATTCTTTCATATTCACATAATTATATTAATAAATAAATAATCATAATTATTTATTTTTCTATTTATAATAAAGAATAAAAATATATTATATTAAATAGTTTCATTATTTCATATTCACATAATTATATTAATAATTAACAAAACCATAATTAATCTATTTATAATAAAGAATACAAATTGTCACATAATAATTATAAATAAATAAAAAACAATAACAACATTATTTCACATAATAATATTAATAAAAAAATAACCATCTTTTTTTCTCATTTAAAACAATATTATCACACAATAAAAAAAATTCTAAATTAAAATATAGAATAAAAATATATAATTATATTAAGCAGTTTCATTACTCAAATTCACATAATATTATATTAATAAAAAACAAAACCATAATTATTTCACATAATAATATTAATTAAAACATGAATTAACATTATAACACAATATTAAATGAATAATAAAAATGCAATAAATAAAAAAATATTATGTTTAATAGTTATTTCATATAATAATAATATTAATAAATAACTAATAACTAATATAGGATTTGATGCTCATTTTAAACAAATGCAAATATACGAGTCTTACTCTAACAGGGATGATTTAAAACACCAAAATTAAAGAAATGACTGAAGTAAACGGGTGCTACGATAAGACCACTAATCTGGGTCAGGATTAAACATCCTCCTACCTGCTTCTGATCCTGTGGGTCTCTTGTCGCACCAGATTAAGTAATCGAGAAAGCCGCAGTAGGCGCGGATGAAATTTGTTTCCAGGGGCTGAGCAGCCGACTGCTTCCCGTACCTCCAGCTCTCTGCGATGGACAGCTCTCGTTTGGCTTCATCAAACTGGCCGTTCAGCAGAAGATGAAACACGTGCTCCAAACAGATCTGTGACATCCACATGAGGAGGCCGTCAGTGTGACATTATACATTGAAGAAGTCAGAATGGGAGGGGCAAGACCTTCCCAAACGTACATGTGCGGGATAGATCACAGCTCTAAAGTCTGGAGGTTTAGTTTGTCTTTATATTATTGCACACAGAAAATCAGTTGTCCAGTTGAATTCATACCTTAGCATAGTTTCGGACCCCCGAGTTTTTGGTCTGGTTATATAAAGCATTGAAATCCACAGCAGTGGCATTAGGGAGGTGATGCAGAATTTCTGTGCCAAGTCTCCAAATGATCTGTTGGACAGAATTATGCAGAGTTTGATAAGCATGAGTGCTGAAAATTGCATTTATCTACATACGTTTTAGCAAAGTGCTAAAAAACCCTTGTACTGTATCAAGAATTGTATCAAAACGCCTTTGAAGACTGTAGTTACACTTTTGTATGAAATCTGCAGTTTTTTGGAAATTTCACGCATTGTATCACCTTCATTCCTCAAACTGATGAGTTTCTAGAGAAAGCGGTTTCTTTTTGGCCATTTTTGTGATCTGGTTTCTGATTTTGGGGTGAAATATTCACGAAATATGCGCCATGTGTACCTCACAGGCCATTGTTTGCCTGCTGACAGTGGTGTCCTCCAGCGTCTGAGTGTAAGAGGAGAAATATTCTGCAGCCTCCTGCCAGCGATGATGCAACATTGCATCTCTGATCATCTTCAAACAATTTCTGGTGGATTTATGGAAGCCGGTTTCTCTGGATGGACCTGAAAATGAAACATTTATTCGAGCCACCTTAAAAAGGAAAACACTGTCACTGTTTACTCACCCTCAAGTCATTCCAAACTGAATGACCACTTCCTCAATCACCATTCATTGCATCTTTTTTTAATTTTTTCTTCTTCCATACAATGAATAGTGACTGGCTCGGCATCACATCATCTTTTGTGTTTCACTGAAGAAATATTTGGAACGACATGAGGGTGATTAAATGATGAGAGAATTACCATTTTCGGAGAAATCTTCTTTTAAGTGACTGAATTCATCCCTTTAACAAAAACATACAAATTAGCACATTACCTTTGTATTTTGGAGGGATGTGAAGGTGAATTGGTTCTTTAATCACCCCCTGATTTGGCGCTTCTTCCTCTGGCGACTCCACATCTGCCGCTGGAATATTCAATTCAGCCTCAAAATCATCCATAGCTCACTGTTTTTCAACGATTCCTTCTTGAGAGTACATTCGAGTAAATAGTAAACAATATAATCAACTATAAAAGGACATTCAAGTGTGTGAGAATACCCCAATGTGCCTGTGTGCGCCAGACACATGGACGGGTGTAAACTTCCTTCCTCACGCAACACAGCGGTGGTCGGATCAGCGTCACCGGCTCACAGCGCCACCGGCCGTATGGGAGGCGCACAACACGCAGACTGTGATTACCTGAGCTGAATTTACCTGCTCGATGATAAGAGAAATCTCTCTGTCTGTGATTTCGAGGAATGCACAGCTGTATCATTTTGAAAAACACCTCTCAAGTAAAATGAACATGTTAGAAGAATTAGAAGAGTCTGTTTTCAGTGATGAAGCATTATAAGTCCTTTAATGTTTGGTCTTTCAGTTGTGAATGTTGCCTTAACATGATTTCTGATGGTATTTATTTCAATTATTTATTTATATTTATATTTATTTTATGGTTTAAAGGAAATGACAGGACCAGGGCAGAGTCCTCTGCCAGAGTAACATCCTCTCCAGTCTCCTCTCTCAACAATTGCAGACAGCCAAGAAATATACTGTATTCCCCTGAACCGAATGGTGGGGGAAAAAAACAAAAAAAACATTTGTTTTCTCAGATCCTAAGTTAATTTTTTTCTCTCTCTTAAATTTTTTTTTTCTGTCTCTCTTAAAAAAAAAATTTCTCTTCAAAACAAATGCATGCGGTACCAACCTTGGCCACCAGGTGCCACTATCGGTAAACATGTAATCTTACGCTTTTAACGCTTTCTCTGTTGCTAAATGTCATGTGCAGACTTTCATGGTGAAATTTAATTATAATCATATATTTGAATATAAAAAGTTATCTATGCTTTTGAAACACACTGTCTAAAACATTTCATTTTGATAAACTGGGAGGAAAATATATTAATGTGATACAATTATATTTTTAAAACCAAGCGTGCCGCACAAGCCCTCAAAAGTGAAGCCAAAACGTCTCGATCGCCCCCCAGAGGCCGGTCCTAGTATAGGTCATAAACCCCGCCTCCCCATGTTATTCAACGGGACGTGAGACCAACTAAACAATTAAATTACACTTCACATATCTTTTTTCCAAAGACAGTTTCTGTCATTTACTGTAGTTTTTATCACGCTGATGTAATTTCAAGTGTTTTTTTTTTTAAAATAAGTTTGTTTTTAGTTAGTTATTTGATGCTATAAAAACGGTGCTGTTACGTCATGATTGACAGCTGTGATTGACAGGTTCTCTGAGCGAAGTAGTCACTGAAGCACCAACGGACTTTTTTTCGGGATATTCGGAGGATTGAGGAGATTGGAGCTTTAAATTACATATCTAAATTTCTATAATTAATTATTTCACACCGACATAATGGGTTGTTCTGCAGTAGAATGTGCTAACCGATCTGGCAGGGGCGTGTGCTTGCGATTGATTCTGCGAGAGTGAGGGCGGGGCCTTGTTTTCGCGGCTTTACTTCCTGCTCACTACTGCGCATGACTGGTCCCGAAAACGCAAGTGCGCAGACTCAAGTTCCAAGATGTCAGCGCCATATAGGGACACTGGCGGCTTCAGTTCTCTCCGATGGAAAAGAGCGAAGGGGCGTCGTCCATCTTTTTTTACAGTCTATGTTTAAAACATATTTTTTTAAAAATCGCTTTCAATCTCATAAAGTATCTCCATTGCAGTCGTCCAGGTTGAATGTGCGTTTAGTCTACTGACTCATGCATTAACATTACCATGAACCCATAACACCCGAAAATTAATCAAGTTGCTAAACTACTAATAATTAAAACCATTAAATGTAAAATTAGAGCAAAATAAATAAATAAAAAAAATCGGCGTTTATATATTTTTTTTTTCACCAATGCGGGCTTCCGTAGAATCTGATGGGCAAGCACTTAAAAAAATGACAAGAGCTCCAATAGCCTGTAAAAGAATAAATAAAATTAAATAATATAAAATTAAATTAAATACCCCAACAAAGATATGCTGATATAGAAAATTAAATTAAATATTTAAATTAAATGATCGAAAATGAATAAGAAAATTAAAATGTATGAAAAATTAAACTAAATAATAAAAAAAAAAAAAAATCTAAATTAAAGCCAGCTATAATCTTTACAACTTGAAAGTGATGTAGGTAGTTTAGTGCAGAACCATTTGATAAAGGTCTTATTTTTTCATAAATAGTGAATATGATATAAAATAAACAAGATGTTCCAGCAATAACACACGCAAAACAAAGAGAAGTTTGTTAGAAAAGTCTTTATTTGTACGTGTAAACATTTATTTTCTCTTTTCTTTAAATTCTTAATTTACTATGTCTGAGAGAAAAGCTCTTTTGGCTTGAACAGTTGATGTTTTTCAAATATGATCATTAACCTCATGTAATAATGTACCTCATGAATAAAAAAAAATATATAAAATGTTAATATAGGCTATCATTTTTATTTTTATTAACGATAGTTTATCATTGTTGTTATTGTTGTTCTAATTATATATGAATAATACTACTAATAATATTTAAAATAATAATAATAATAATATATTTTAATAATAAAAATAACACTATTATATTGTTATAATTAATATTATTATCTTTAAAAAAAATACAATAAAATAAAAAAGCTTTTATTATGCATAATAAACCTACCTGGCATTCAATTTAGCTGCTAATGGTCTTCTGCATGGATTCTGCATTTTTATGCACCATAAAGACGTTGTTTTTATCATCATACCTCTTCACCGCTCATCAGTTTGCGCCAGATGGAGGTAGTTTCGAGTGTCTCCAGATCCTGCTGAGATGTGATTTGCTGCAGCTATTTCTTTAAGTGCTCTGTAACATGATGCCAGTCGTTTCTCCTCCTCACTGAAGCAGCTCAGCTCGCCTCTCAGGACTGCTGACGTGTCGGCTGCGCGCTCTACAATCAAACGCTGCCAGCATGGCTACACTAAATCCATATTTCTACGCTTTTACTCTGTTTCTTCATGCATGTGTGTGTAAATCCGGCACGGAGCGGCGCTTCTCCGACTTCAAACGCTGCGCCGATGATGAATGTAGCAGTGAGTATCACACGCTGGAACTTTGTATCAGGATGCTGATATCGTAGAACTTTAGTGCTTTTGACGTCACAAAGGCCGCATCGCCGTTACAGTGGAACGTGTAACTTTGTAACATCCAGTAACAATAAAATGATACACGAAACGAGTTTTTATATATCAAGGACGGTGTAAATATGTTGAGCTGCGTCATTGAAGATCCTGTTTGTTGATGTTATGCTCAGAGTTTAGCCAGCGAAGCTAACAGCATAAAGAGCGTTATGAATAACATCATGCTGGTGAACGAGCTTGAAAAGACCCGGGCTGTGTTGTGTTCTTAATGACTTCTAATCATAGGTTGCGACATGTAATGGTGAATATAAGGCCTTGTTTGCTTTCTATTTTTAATTTCGCCGGCTTGTCAACAGACCCCTTGGCTTTGGTTGGTAGGTAAGGTCGTTTTTTAACTAGCCTCCTGCTGAACAAACAAATATAACAGATTTAACTGAGTCTTAATGATATGGTAATCATATGCCTTTGAAACATATTGGATTGTAAGTACAGATCAGGACTGTCATATAGCTGTGCATATTGACATATTCCTGCTAAATGATTAAATGTAATGTAAATTGACCATATTCAATACTGGCAACCTGTTAGACATGCACTGTGAATCCTGGTGTGGCTGTTGTGCTATTAATAAACAAACAAAACCAAAAAAATGCATTTAAAAATACAATTAAATAACATAAAATACATAGACTTTCTTCATGCATCCTTATTGGGCAGATCTTATGTAAAAAAAAAAAAAAAACTGTCAAGAACATGCCAAAGTGATATCTCGCCCCCAAATTAAAAGAGACCATTTATATTTTATATGCTAAATTATATTTTGCATAATGCAAAAGAAGCCTGTTTTCAGGACCCATTGAGAAATGTTACATTGTGATGATATTTTAATGACAATTAAACACATTTCACCAAAACTCTCATTACTGTAATGCAATAAATTCATTCTTATAACTGTGATGCACAACAATAATATATTTAAATAGTTTAATTTGCAAAGTATTTATTTATTTATGCATTATGGCTGTATTTGTTGTACTATATATAGATATGAGAATCACCATTGAGCATAATGGGAATGTAAAGTCATGTTTGAATACATTATGGTAGTAAAATTCGGGTTGAAAATATGTTGTCATAGTGCAAGATATCTTAATGGTCCTAAAATAGGATTTTAAGCAAATGATGATGATTTCATCAAGGTTCTATATTCACATTAGATACAATTGTAACGCTCAGAAACCCGCTGTAGCAGAAATGCAGCATTTGTTGAACCTTTTAAGCTTTGTTTTTGTAGATGTTTCAGTGGAATACCCAAAATTAAAGGCTTGTAACGACATAAACAAGGAAATGTTATTTATTAATGAAATTTTAATTAAATCAATTATGATGCATACTGAGACTCTGCTGAAAAAAAATGGAGCCAAACATTTACTTGGTTTTTCTTTCTGATTTGACGTTATATATCTCTGGGTGTAAATAAAGTGGCTATGAAAAACTGCTTTTGTTCCCAATCATGTCAACTATATCTGAGGAAAAAAAACGTGTTGAGGCGACAAAGAAATCAAAAGATGTAGCGTTCTAAAAATGATTGATCATAGTGTCCAAAAACATCTCCAAACACATAAAACATAATAAATGTACATAAGAACTAATTACACATGCAAACACAACAATGACTAAAGGTTTGCATAGCATGCAGACATGATTTTAGTCATGAGATTTCACAGGATGAGTTTCATTCTGTGCCATTTGAGGCATCATTGTGCACGTTTACATGCACACCAATACACTGATTACTTCCAAAAATCAGCTTATTTAAAAAATCTGATAAACCAAGAAAACCGTGTTTACATGAGAGCTGAAGTAATTGCGTTATTTACTGCTTTTGATGTCAACCCGTGAAGAGACATGCGCTCAAACACATGCACACATTGGATAAGCTGGTGAGAACACCGGTAAAGGTGTTTACAAGCCACGCAAAATCAGCATAATGGGCAAAGGAGTCAACCATTTTTTTCCTAATACTTTTATGACCTTAGTCACATATAGGAATGTTGTTTATTGCTTTTACATGATCGCACGTGTTGTTGGCTTATTAAGCATAATCGATGTAAGAACATGCATGTAAATGTGCTTATTGAGTCTGTGTCATGTATTTGGCGCCATCTCCTGGTGGTCATATGTAACATTGTGCTTCATGTGGATTATCTAATGATCAATACATCTGATTATCTTGTGTGTGGACTCGATTGAAAGATAATCACTGACTCTAAATAATGATATGTGATATTTTTTGTGAAGTTATAAACAAAAAAGCGGCATATATGCAACACCAACATAATTGTCAAAGACATATATTTAGCTGTTAGTCTGCGAGTAAAACAAGTAGGCTGTTTGTATTTTACTCTTTAAGAGCTTTCCAACAACATATGACACATGACAATTAGATGAGTTTGAAGATTTTACTGATTGCAATATTATGTACAATTTGCAATTTGTTTTTAAAACTATCAAAATGAAACGTTTCTGTTTTGCCTCCAATTTTCAAATCACATGTTCAGTTTTGGTCATAATGTCTACATGCATTATAAAGCAGAGCTTCTACTCTTTCAAATGACACCTATTTTGTGTTGGTCAAGACTGTCGTTATTAATATTTTGACTTTTTTTTTTTTCCCCTTGCGGGCCCATCCGAGCTTAAAGGGTTAAAGCAATTGAATTATATCTATTCTTAATAGAAATATAATTATTTTAATTATATCACAAGAACAACAGTTTTGGTAGGAAAGAATGCATGTTGAGTTCTCAGTGGCATCCTAAAAACACTTTCAAGGGGCAAAAAAGTAAATATATCAACGCTAGCATCTCTGAGGGTTAATTAGAGGTTAAATGTCAAATTTTTAGGGGAAAATCATGGAAGTTCGTAATGTATTTCATGCAGAAGATTTCGATTCTAAGTTTGATTCTGAAGCTTACCTGGTAGTTTTCACCCTAACATGTTTTCTTGTGTCTTTTTAGTGCTGCTCGGCAGAGGGAAAGCCGTGAGGGATTTCACGGGGCCGGACTGTCGGTTTCTCTCTTTCAAGAAAGGAGAGACGATTTATGTATATTATAAACTCTCAGGACAGAGGTCGGATGTGTGGGCTGGAAGTGTAAGTACACGGTTAATGATTGATTGGTTTATGGGTGTTGTTGGTGATGATGGTGTGAGATATCGGTTTGCATGCAAGCAAATAATTAGTGTTATTTGAACACTGCAAACAGTCCGTGTCATACCACCAGAGTACACGTATTTATTTAGTTGTGCAACAGATCATGCATGTGTCTTCAAGGGACAGTTCACACAAAAATGAAAACTCTGTCATCATTTACTCACACTTATGTTGTTCCAAACCTATTTGACTTTTAAACAGGCTACAACATATCAACATATCATTACAGCCCAGAGAGAAATGCTTTTAGAGTTATAAGATGTAACAAATGTCTTTTTGTCACATTTCTTCTGGAGTTAACACAAAAATCATAACTTGAATACTTTTAACATGTTTTTTTTTTCTTCCTTTGTTTGCATAGGTTGGAAACCACTTTGGTTATTTCCCAAAAGACTATCTTAATTTAAATCATATATATACTGAAATTGAATTTGAGGTGCCTGCAGAGGTAGGTTTGTCTTGTATGACATATACATATACTGATGTCTGGCCATCTTTACCGTGACCTTTGGATGGCATTGTAAAAAGTAACATGGATCTTTCTTTTTTTTCTTTTAGGAAACAGATTTTGTTTGTTTTGATACGGGACTTGATAAATTTAAAAGCTATGATATTGATTTGCTTTTAGGCAAATCGTTGTTAATAGAAGATGAGAATTTAACAGAGGAATCGGATGAAACGGCTCAGAGTGATGCTGCTGTCTCACAGCGGCCCTTCGACTCAGAATCAGCAAGTTCAGATTCTACAATACATCAGGAAACGGATTCAGAATCAAAAACGCTAATTGAAACTGCTTCAGAATCAAAAACGCTAATTGAAACTGATTCAGAATCAAAAACACTAATTGAAACAGATTCAGAATCAAAAACGCTTCTTGAAACTGATTCAGAATCAAAAACGCTAATTGAAACAGATTCACTTGATTCAGAATCAACAACAAATCTTGAAACAGATTCAGAAGATTCAGAATCAAAAACGACTCTTGAAAATGATTCACTTGATTCCGAATCAACAACAAATCTTGAAACAGATTCAGAATCAAAAACGCTAATTGAAACTGATTCAGAATCAAAAACGCTAATTGAAACTGATTCAGAATCAAAAACACTAATTGAAACAGATTCAGAATCAAAAACGCTTCTTGAAACTGATTCAGAATCAAAAACGCTAATTGAAACAGATTCACTTGATTCAGAATCAACAACAAATCTTGAAACAGATTCAGAAGATTCAGAATCAAAAACGACTCTTGAAAATGATTCACTTGATTCCGAATCAACAACAAATCTTGAAACAGATTCAGAATCAAAAACGCTAATTGAAACTGATTCAGAATCAAAAACGCTAATTGAAACTGATTCACTTGATTCAGAATCAACAACAAATCTTGAAACAGATTCAGAAGATTCAGAATCAAAAACGCTTCTTGAAAATGATTCACTTGATTCAGAATCAACAACAATAAATCTTGAAACAGATTCAGAATCAAAAATGCTTCTTGAAACTGATTCAGTAGATTCAGAATCAAAAACGCTTCTTGAAAATGATTCACTTGATTCAGAATCAACAACGAATCTTGAAACAGATTCAGAATCAAAAATGCTTCTTGAAAATGATTCACTTGATTCAGAATCAACAACGAATCTTGAAACAGATTCAGAATCAAAAACGCTTCTTGAAACAGATTCACTTGATTCAGAATCAAAAGCGCTTCTTGAATCAGATTCTTTTGATTCAGAATCAAAAACGCTTCTTGAAACAGATTCACTTGATTCAGAATCAAAAGCGCTTCTTGAATCAGATTCTTTTGATTCAGAATCAAAAACAAATCTTGAAACAGATTCACTAAATTCAGAATCAAAAACGCTAATTGAAACAGATTCAGAATCAAAAACAAATTCTGAAACTGATTCACTAGATTCAGAATCAAAAACGCTTCTTGAAACTGATTCACTAGATTCAGAATCAAAAACGCTTCTTGAAACTGATTCACTAGATTCAGAATCAAAAACGCTTCTTGAAACTGATTCACTAGATTCAGAATCAACAACAAATCCTGAAACTGATTCACTAGATTCAGAATCAACAACAAATCCTGAAACTGATTCACTAGATTCAGAATCAAAAACAAATCTTGAAACTGATTCACTTGATTCAGAATCAACAACACTTCTAGAAACTGATTCACTAGATTCAGAATCAACAACAAATCCTAAAACTGATTCACTAGATTCAGAATCAAAAACAAATCTTGAAACAGATTCAGAATCAACAACAAATCTTGAAACTGATTATCTAGATTCAGAATCAACAATGAATCTTGAAACTGATTCACTAGATTCAGAATCAAAAACAAATCTTGAAACTGATTCACTAGATTCAGAATCAAAAATGCTTCTAGAAACTGATTCACTAGATTCAGAATCAAAAACAAATCTTGAAACTGATTCAGTAGATTCAGAATCAACAATGAATCCTGAAACTGATTCACTAGATTCAGAATCAAAAACGAATCCTGAAACTGATTCACTAGATTCAGAATCTGTAGAATCTCCAAAAACTGAGACTTTACTTTCACAATCTATGGATGAGGAATCTAATAGCCTTCAACCAAAGATAAAAGACGTCTCACCAGAACCGATATTGGAATCTACAGATGCATTACAGAAAGATCCAGAACCAAAAGCTGTTCAGCTTGTAGAGGTCACGGAAGAGCAGACTGAATATTCACTACACCAGGAGTCAGAGGTCACCTCAGAAGATGTACAACCAGATCCATCGGATTCTGATGAACAAGATATTGATTATTCTGAGAGTCACTCTCAGGGACAGTTTGGTACAACTGGACAGGAAGTCACACATTTTGAGCCTCAGGAACCCATGAAACCTCCAATTGAAGCCCAAACTGCTGGTTCAGCGATAGACAGTGAAGAACCTGCCAAAGCCGAGCAAACTTATAAGGGTATACCACTACAACCACCCGATAAATCACTGAAAAAAGTCGAGGAGGACACCAAGAATAAGAACACGTGGTCGACCTTTAAGGATATTTTTAAAACGGTGCATGAAGGTGAAATTCAAAAGACTGGATCTCTTGAAGGAGTCGCCAAAGAGGACATGGAGGCTTTACGTGGGGGACCAAATTCAGATCCGGATGTCAAAGACTTCGCTAGTCCCAAAGACTTGATTGAAGAAACTGACTCTGAAGATCTGCCAGTTGAATTCACTGATCCTGAGACGCTCGTTTCAACCAAGGGTGAAGAACTGGACGAAAGTCCGGAGACTGCATCACTCCTTGACAAACCCGACGATCAGATTGAGAAAGCGAGGAACGAGCTTTTTAATATATTAAGGAACACTTTGCGATCCGAGAAACAAAGTCATGGCGAAGAGGAACCGCAAGACGAGACGGAAGATGACGAGGAGCTTTTGGAGGATGAGAACGCTCTTTTATCTTCCAAACCCGATATATCGGAAGTGTCTGAACCAAACGACAGAGTCTCGGAACCAAGTGAGGTACCAAGCGTGACTCGAGAAGAAGACCGTGAATCCATGGAAGAAGATGGATCCCGTCACAAACATGAGGTACCTTTTCCTCGCGAGGAGCCTGTGTACGGCGATAGCATTCTTAGACTCACAATTTTACGGGATCACTTGAGGGACGATGATATGGAGCGTATACAGAAGTATCTCGGGCTGGAAAACCTGTTCAAAATTGAAGCCATGTTTTCCGACCTGGACCAAGAGATGAAGTCCGCCAGGCAGTTGCGGACAGACACGGAGAACATCGAGAACACGCTTGACGAGATCATGGAGGCCTCGGAGAACGCCATTCTAGACGAGACTGAAGAAATGCTTAATGAAAGAGAGCGGAAAGCTCAGAATCCGGGGCAGCTGAAGGACCCGGGAATGTATGATGTGGAGGCTGCCATCTTGGATGGTTTTCAGGAGATTGTGTTCTCTTTACGACAGAAATATTCTGCCGCCACTGACAGCGTCCCATTGGTTGAAGACAAACAGCCTACCTCTGAAATGGGTGAGAAACATGACCCTCTCTTTCGGTGTTCTTTTGCCCTTTTATAGGGATCGTATACACAAAAACCAAAGAATATTTGCCTAATTTACAATAACGCCAATCGCGTTCATGGTATGGAGAAAAGATGCAATGGAAGTGAATGGGGCCAACCAGTAAACGTTAAAATGCTCACTGTTTCAAAAGTATCGCCACGTGTTTGAGTTTCTACCTTTTTAAAAATGCAGTAATTAAGTTAAAGTCTGAAACAAACTGAAATCGAATGTATTATTTAGCGAAAATGTTCATCGACCGTTGATCTCCTGTGCACGTTCATGACGGCACGAGAGCAACAGTTCACTCGGCATGCTCGCGAGATTCGGGCGTTCAAGCGAAAACGTGTTTTGTTTATCTAAAAACAGGTCCGCTATGGCGATAGTGACAACAAAACACAGCAGCACTTACTAAACATGTCTGAAGAGTTTGTAATCGAAGAATTGATGCACTTCTATGCCCAGCCTTATTATAAATTTTAGGACGGGTGCCAGTTCACAGTGGACGGAGTTACTCGTGCGATCGATAGAGTGTACCGTCGCTCGTCACTGATGGTTAGGACGAAAACTCTTACCATAGAAAAGATACTTTTATTGTGTGCCGTTTACCGTCAGGTTGCGGCACCGTGTGACTGTGGCTGCCTGTTGCCGCCTCTTTGTTTATGTTTGATTTCCGAGTACTCCGTTTAAAAAAAAATAAGGCTGGGCATAGAAGTGCATCAATTCTTCGACTACAAACTCTTCAGACATGTTTAGTAAGATCTGTTTTCTGTTTTATGTGCTGCTGTGTAGAGATGCACCGATCGACCGGCCAGGGACCGGAATCGGGCGGTTTTCCGCATGCTCGGCCCGGACCGGTAACCGGCCGGTCAGTCTCACGTCTTTCCGATTCCGAGCCGGTCCGTTTTGTTGCCAGCAGCGCAGGTAATAACGTCACAGCCGCATGGAAACATGACATTGGCGTGGAAGATCTTCACTGTGAGTGAAAAATACATAAAGTTCACAATTTGTAAGGCTAAAGTAAACCGTGGGATGGCAGAGACGGGCTAAATACATATAAATTGAGCCGTTGTGATTTAATGTGCTAACGTAAATTTTCCCACCGTGTCCGATATTAAAATCAGTGCGACACACTTTGCAAAAGGTGTGTGTGTGTGTGTGTGTGTGTGTGTGTGTGTGTGTGTGTATATATTTTCTGCCAGAGCACCAGCTGAGTCTCCTCCCATCTATCAGAGATGCTTGATTCATCTTCCCGTGTCTTCTGCCTGCGCTGATGTCAACAGCGCAACTGGGTTTGGGTTGCCAGGTTGAGGTCACAAATTATTAGAAATGTGTGTGATGTGTCGATTGTGTGAGTTCGTGCGTTTCATACAAGATCTGGCAACTGGACAACCTTGGAATAATATATTGATGTGATTATTCATATAACGTGGTTTGGGCCGTACAAATTACGGGAGTTTCCCGGGAGAAATAACAAAACGGGAGGGGGGTGGGAGATGGTGGGAAATACGGGAGAGTCCCGGGAAAAACGGGGGTGAATGACGACAAGCCGATCCCGAAGCAGCAATCAGTTTTACCTGATATTTGGGATCTAACGTCGCTTAATGTCAATGTTGAGTGTATTGGACACTTCAGTTTTGTTCATTGGCTTGTAATATTTGGAATTGTTTTGTTAGACGAGTAAAAAACAGAAAAAGGTCCATTTATGAAAATAGTGGAAAATGACATGTGTTTTGTTATTTAAAGCATTTGCAGTTAATTGTTATTTCTACCTCTAGAGCACTTTATATATCAGAAGTCAGAGAACATCCTGGAACTTTGTTTGGGGGAAATTGTAATGCTTAATTTATTTTATTATGAAAATTACATTTTGCATTGAAGAAAGGTAGATTATTTTTGTATATGCGGTCAATAATAGTTCTTAGAAAGAAAATCGGTATCGGCAGGTCACACTTGGAAAAAAATGGAAATCTGAATCGGCCAAGAAAATTGCAATCGGTGCATCTCTACTGCTGTGTTGTTCTGTTGTCACTATCACCGTAGCGGACCTGTTTTTAGATGAAACGAGTTTTCTCTTGAACGCCCCAATGTTGCGAGCGCGCTGCATGAACACATGGCACACATTGATCATATGACAAACAATTTGATGTTTCATTACTGATCTTGGTGTACTTCTCTCCAGATGAACAAAATGACTCGATGAATTTGGTCGATGACGCCGAAAAGATCGAATCCCCTGAAAGTCCGGAGATCCACAAGGAGCAGAATGAATCCGAATTGATTCTGAATTCTGAATTAAATGTGAACGCTGAAGATTTGTCTCACAGTAAAGAAATGGGACTCGAGGAGGACGGCGGTCATTTTAACAGAAATAAAGATGCCCAAAATGGTTTCAAAGATGCGGAGGAGATTCAAAAGGGGCCTCATGCAATTTTGGAGAATCAAGTGGACATTGGATTTCACTTTGAAATGGACCAATCTTCAGGTTTGTGAATTTTTTTATTTTCTTAAAGGTGCTACAAAATTGAGGGGGGCCTGGGTAGCGAGTATTGACGCTGACTACCACCACTGGAGTTGTGAGTTTGAATCCAGGGTGTGCTGAGTGACTCCAGTCAGGTCTCCTTAGCAACCAAATTGGCCTGGTTGCTAGGGAGGGTAGAGTCACATGGGGTAGCCTCCTCGTGGTGGTGATTAGTGGTTCTCGCTCTCGGTGGGGCACGTGTAGAGGTGTGTGTGTGTGTGTGTGTGTGTGGACACCGCGGGGAATAGCGTGAAGCTTCCACACGTGCTACATCTCTGTGGTAACGCGCTCAACAAGCCACGTTATAAGATGCGCGGATTGACGGTCTCAGACACGTAGGCAACTGAGATTCGTCCTCCACCACCCGGATTGAGTGACTACGCCACCACGAGGATTTAGAGCGCATTGGGAATTGGGCGTTCCAAAGTGGGAAGAAAAAAAATGCTATAAAATGTCATTTACACTTTTTCTTTAATAATGCCATAAGTTACTTTGCTTTTGAAATTACCTTTTTCGACTGATGTCAATGAAAGTCAAATATGAAGTGCTACTTTTTACTGTTATAATAAATATACTTTTTCACTCTGAATTGTGCCACATTATGGCTGGGGTTTAATTTTGACTTGGGACAATTTTTGTGGAATGTCGGTTAAAACCGTTGTGTTTTCACCAGGTTCACTGGAGACCCCAAGTGTCTCTGACTTCCATGACACTGAAGCAAACAATGACATCATCAGCACATCGACCTCAGATGAACTTTGGGGCTTGATGCTTCTTGTCAAAGAGTATCTTGGAGTGTACGCAGAAGTTGTGAGTAAAACATATGATCTTATATCACATTAATGTGCTGAGCCTTTTATTAATGGGATTTGATGGAATCTGGAGGTGACAGGTGTGTTTATTTGCTGTTTAACTTAACAAAATAAGGTCTCAAATCATTTGCGTTGAAAATTAGCGCCCCCTAGAGGTAATGGCGTAGAAATATTTATAAAAATAAAAGTCCTTCTAAATGGACGAGTCACATATCAAATGAAAGCTCTTATTCTCAGGAATGTGACTGTATAGTTGATTATGTTGCCCTGATACCACAGTTCAAAAGATTTTCAAAACAATCACAAAGTGAAATATGATTTCTGTAAGTCTTCAAATACAAACGTCTCATTTATGCTCCGATAACTGCTGCTGTAAGCCTCAAATAGCCAAAAACTTTATATCAGCTTTTACTTTAGGATGTTTTCTAAAATAAATTGGCTGATGATAAATATCATCGCAAAGGGGAGGATCTCAGGTTTCTTCAATGAGGGAGGGGGTTGAACTGAACATTAGACTGAATGTCTATGGACGAGCACATCTGTGAGGGCTAAAATGCGTTAGAGCGCCACCTACAGTTCACATCTGTGTATTGTTATAGACTGTAATAGAGACAAAAAAAAAAATGTTTCACTGCTTGCTGCCATCTAGTGCAATACAATGAGACATTTCAAATTGAGGTAGAGTGAACAGAACCAGAGTTACATGTTTGCAAAGTTAGGACAACATTTTTTTTTTTTTTTTTAAATTTATTATAAGATTATAAACACACACAATATTTATGAAAAAAAAAAAAAAATTTCTCGATCATTTTCGCTGTTAATGCCAAAGGTGTGTATATATTGTTGATATTTCAACCTGAGAGTGGTGGTGCAGTGCGCTAAAGCACATAACTGGTAATCAGAAGGTTGCTGGTTCGATCCCCACAGCCACCACCATTGTGTCCTTGAGTAAGACACTTAACTCCAGGTTGCTCCGGGGGGATTGTCCCTGTAATAAGTGCACTGTAAGTCACTTTGGTGGTGGTGTAGTGGGCTAAAGCACATAACTGGTAATCAGACGGTTGCTGGTTCGATCCCCACAGCCACCACCATTGTGTCCTTGAGTAAGACACTTAACTCCAGGTTGCTCCGGGGGGATTGTTCCTGTAATAAGTGCACTGTAAGTCACTTTGGATAAAAGTGTCTGCCAAATGCATAAATTTAAATGTAACCTCAGTTCGTAAAATACATCTATAATACACAAAATAGTTACACTCAGGACAAAAATGTCCCCATTGAAACCCATTAAAACGGCAATATTTTATCCCAGTCCCAAAAAAGCATAAAATCATGAATTCTATGATATTATGCTTTCATTCATGAGCCCTGGCTTCAAAATGTACATTTTTAATATTTTCCACCAGATGGCGCCTTTTTTTTCTCATGTTTAGCCTGTGGAGCAAATACAAGCTTTTCCCCTATTTTCTGTTTACTGTATTATAGAGACCTGCAGGCCAATATAATAAATGATGCAGGTAAAAGTGTGTGTGTGTGTGTGTGTGTGTGTGTGTAAAAAAACAACAGTGGCATTATGTAAACAAACTGGCATTTAAAGGGTTAAAATCCTGAAAATTAATGAATATTTGGTAGTTATGTTTTGGAAGTCAGTGAAAGTGGAAAATAATATTAATATATAATTATGGCAGTTTTTTGACGTGGACATTTTTGTCCTCTTAAGGTCCTGAGTGAGGTTTTATTTTTATATTTTTATCTGACACTGCACACAAACTAATAATGCATAAAAATCATTGCCAATCATTGAAATATCCCAGACTGTGATTATCCAAAAAATGTTACCCTTAGCATTTAGTATATGGAAAATAATTCATTTTTAGTTTATTTTGTATTATTTTATTTATTTATTTTTTCATAAAAAACAATTGTGGCATTATATAAACTAACTGGCATTTAAAGGGTTAAAATCCTGAAAATGAATTAATATTTGGTAGATATGATCAGGACTGATGTTTGTTAAAAAATGTACTTATTAAAAGTGAAAATAATATTAATATATAATATTATTATGGCAGTTTTTTGACGTGGAAATTTTTGTCCTCTAAACTTTTTTTTTTTTTTTTTTTTTTTCAACAAGGGTTAAATCTGATGTGAATTATTCCAGGCGGCTGCTAAAAAAATCCACCAGAGATTAAGGAGTTAAATAAGATTGTTAGAGAATAGATCTTATTCACAATAGCGGCATCAATGATTTTGGATAGGAATAAAAACGAGGCTGTAACGGGATAGACTTACAAAGACACGCATTGTATCAAAAAGCTCCTACATCACATCTAATGTTCCACAACTGCGCTATAAATCGTTAATAAAGTCAATTAAATATCAATGCCTATTATGGGACACATTTACTGAAGCGCGGTCTAATCACCCTGTTCTTTTTACAAAACTGATTGCGTCACAGCTAAACAAATCCCCCAGCGCTCACGCAATGTGACCAGTGTAACCAATCAGAGGCCGGCCTCACCATCACGTGACCGTGGAGAGTGGTAACGCTCCACCGTGTGACAGATTCTTACCTCAGCGCTTTCAAATGTTGACGTGTTGTAAGAGCTCGCCGATTTTAAAAATACTCCTTGTAAATCAGTATTATCATTCTATATACAAGCCTCTCTGTCTTGAACAGTTAATTAATTTGAAAGGAAGTGTTGCCAGAGTCTGTTTATATCAGAAAACACCGGCTTTCACTGGCGTTCGATATGAAACAGCGGTCCGGCCTATAGTGTGTGTTTATCGGCTTCATCCTCCGTCTCTGAGCGCTCGGTGACACGGGTAAATAAATTAACACACTGTAAGAGGATGGATACAGAGCCAAGTCTTACCTCTTCTCCTGCAGATTTAGAAACGACAGCTCGTTTCGTCTTCATGCTCTCCAGACTTCAGGAAGTAAGTGTTTTCACTCCTTGAGACTCCATACGCTTTCTGAAGTAGTGAAATACATTGTTTTAACACATTAATGCATGCTCTACTTTCACTTAAACCGCTTGCATTTCAGTTTAGTCCACTAAAATGTCCACCGTGAGCATGCAAAATTGTGTAATGCTACCACAGTGCTGTACACTGTACTTTTGACCCTTTCCCTAAATATGGACCAATGCAATTGGTCTGGTTGCATATTACATTTTCTGCCAGTGAGGTTAAGTCCATTAAGGGTCAGATCGGATGCACAGGCTGCTAAATTGGCCATGTAACCTGAGTTTTAAGACTTAGGTGCGTGTAATGGGCATAAAGTGGCTGGGTTTGGACTGGGGTGAAAGTCCAGTGAACCCCCCCCCATGTGCATGTGTACTAGAATTGATTTAACCCTTATGTTGTGTTCTGGTCATTTTGAATTGAACAACTTGTTTATTTATTTATTTTATGCAATTTATTTTTACTTTGTTTACATATGGTATCTGAAAAAGCTCAAAGAAGTTAGACCATTTTATTTACGTTTTATTGGTTTTATTTTGCTTTGTTACACCTGCGGTCAAAAATGGCCAGCCATTGGAAATGAATGGATTGGACTGCAAAATACAGAAATATTACGTGTTCAGGAACATCCCAATCCTTGAGACGCACGCACATGTTGATGATGCTCAACGCCGTATTACATGTAAACACACACAACGTGTGTGTTTCCATGTACACTATTTTAGGAATGTTTCTTATGTCGTGTTTGGGCTCGTTTGAATCTGGATGGTCTGCTGTAAGTTACGACATGTCATTGTCTAGGACTAGGTTATATGCATGTTTCTGGAAGTAATACGGAAAAATGTGACCAAGACAATCCCGTTTATTGTATTTATCGTGCTGTGAAAATGTAAGGAAGACGTTTTTGTGTATATCTCATACTAAATAGTTTCAAAAATTCAAACAAAATCTAACAGGAAACAAAGGCGATCTGAGTAAACACAAAATGCATTTTATAAATGATACTGTGATTTTATTGAAGCAAAAAATAATCTTATACCAACTGGGCCTGTGTGAAAGTATTTGCCCCCTTAGTTAATAATCCCCAAATCTATGAAACTGCATTCATAATGGGGTTCAGCTGGACTAGACACACCCAGACCTGATTACTCTCAGCCCTGTTCAATCAAATCAACACCTAAAGATCACTTTTTCAGCAGCATGAAGTTGGCTAATAGGTCTCACCCAGTAGCACACCATGCCAAGCTCTAAAGAAAATCCAGAAGTGATAAGGAAAAAGGGGATTTAAATACATCAGTCTATTTCAAAGACCCTGGGACTCCAAAGAACCCCAGTGAGAGCCATTATCTCCAAATGTAGAAAGCTTGGCACAGTAGTGAACCTTCCCAGAAGTGGCCGACGTTCCAAAATTCCTCCAAGAGCACAGCGACGACTCATCCAGGAAGTCGCACAAAAGCCAAGGACGACATCCAGGGAACTACAGGCCTCTCTTGCATCAATAAAGGTCCCTGTTCAAGAAGGAAAATTGCCATCCATGGAAGAGTGGCGAAGAGAAGAACATTAAGGCTCATCCGAATTTTGCCAAAACACACCTTGATGATCCTCAAACATTTTGGGAGAATGTTCTGTGGACTGATAGTGGAACTGTTTGGAAGACAGGTCCCGTTACATCAGAGCAGAGTAGGCTCTCTGAAAGGAGGAGTTTAGAATGATTGCTTTAGAATGGACCAATCAGAGCAGAGTAGGCTCTCTGAAAGGAGGAGTTTAGAATGAATGCTTTAGAATGGACCAATCAGAGCAGAGTAGGCTCTCTGAAAGGCGGAGTTTAGAATGAATGCTTTAGAATGGACCAATCAGAGCAGAGTAGGCTCTCTGAAAGGCGGAGTTTAGAATGAATGCTTTAGAATGGACCAATCAGAGCAGAGTAGGCTCTCTGAAAGGCGGAGTTTAGAATGAATGCTTTAGAATGGACCAATCAGAGCAGAGTAGGCTCTCTGAAAGGAGGAGTTTAGAATGATTGCTTTAGAATGGACCAATCAGAGCAGAGTAGGCTCTCTGAAAGGAGGAGTTTAGAATGATTGCTTTAGAATGGACCAATCAGAGCAGAGTAGGCTCTCTGAAAGGAGGAGTTTAGAATGAATGCTTTAGAATGGACCAATCAGAGCAGAGTAGGCTCTCTGAAAGGAGTTTAGAATGAATGCTTTAGAATGGACCAATCAGAGCAGAGCAGGCTCTCTGAAAGGAGGAGTTTAGAATGAATGCTTTAGAATGGACCAATCAGAGCAGAGCAGGCTCTCTGAAAGGAGTTTAGAATGAATGCTTTAGAATGGACCAATCAGAGCAGAGTAGGCTCTCTGAAAGGCGGAGTTTAGAATGAATGCTTTAGAATGGACCAATCAGAGCAGAGTAGGCTCTCTGAAAGGAGGAGTTTAGAATGATTGCTTTAGAATGGACCAATCAGAGCAGAGTAGGCTCTCTGAAAGGAGGAGTTTAGAATGAATGCTTTAGAATGGACCAATCAGAGCAGAGTAGGCTCTCTGAAAGGAGTTTAGAATGAATGCTTTAGAATGGACCAATCAGAGCAGAGCAGGCTCTCTGAAAGGAGGAGTTTAGAATGAATGCTTTAGAATGGACCAATCAGAGCAGAGCAGGCTCTCTGAAAGGAGTTTAGAATGAATGCTTTAGAATGGACCAATCAGAGCAGAGTAGGCTCTCTGAAAGGCGGAGTTTAGAATGAATGCTTTAGAATGGACCAATCAGAGCAGAGTAGGCTCTCTGAAAGGAGTTTAGAATGATTGCTTTAGAATGGACCAATCAGAGCAGAGTAGGCTCTCTGAAAGGAGGAGTTTAGAATGAATGCTTTAGAATGGACCAATCAGAGCAGAGTAGGCTCTCTGAAAGGAGTTTAGAATGAATGCTTTAGAATGGACCAATCAGAGCAGAGCAGGCTCTCTGAAAGGAGGAGTTTAGAATGAATGCTTTAGAATGGACCAATCAGAGCAGAGCAGGCTCTCTGAAAGGAGTTTAGAATGAATGCTTTAGAATGGACCAATCAGAGCAGAGTAGGCTCTCTGAAAGGCGGAGTTTAGAATGAATGCTTTAGAATGGACCAATCAGAGCAGAGCAGGCTCTCTGAGGGAATTCTGCTCTCTACCAGAAAATCCTAAAGGAGAACGTCCCGTCATCAGTCCGTGAGTTGAAGCTCAAGCACAGCTGGATTATGCAGCAAGACAATAATCCAAAGCATATGAGTAAGTCCACCTCTGAATGACTCAAAAGAAGCTAAATTAAAGTTTTGGAGTGGCCTAGTCAACGTCCCGACTTGAATCGGATTGAGATGCTGTGGCTAGACCTTAAATGGGAAGTTTCGAAAACCCTCCAGTGTGGCTGAACTAAAGCAGTTCTGCAAAGAAGAGTGAGCCAAACATCCCCCACAGCGTTGTGAAAGACTGATCTCCAGTTATCAGAAGTGTTCGGTTGCAGTTGTGGCTGCTGAAGGTGGCACAACCAGCTATTAAGTTTAGGGGGGCAGTTAGTTTTTCACATGGGTGATAGAGGTGTTGGATAACTTTATTTTGCTTCAATAACAACAACAACAAAAATTCAAACTGTATTTTGTGTTTACTTAGTAAATTAAAAAAAACTCGACCTATATCGTTTGAAGATCTAAAACAATTTAGTATGAAAAATACACAAAAATAGAAGAAATCAGGCAAAGCAAATACCTTTTCACATCGCTGTATATTTATGTGTGTCTGAGGGAATTTCATACATTAAAACTCACCGCAGTTTGACCTCTGAGTGAAACTGAGACCTTTCCAACGATATATAACACATGAATAGTTCCTCTTTTTTTTATGGTTCATCAGCTCTGAATATAATTGTTGCGATAACAAATGATGAGAACGAAACGGTTCTTATTTGTCCGGCAATTAAAAAGCATTATTTAAGAACTGGTTGGATCAACTATATACGTTGTAAAGAACAGATTCTAAGCTCTAAAATAACACCCATTTCGTTTAGATCAAGCAAGTGGTTATTAATTTATTAGATGATTATTATTATTATTATTATTATTATTATTTTAATTTGTTCCTCCACTAGCTCAGTATAAGCTCAGATCAATAAATCCTATCAATAAAAAAAATAGATTTTTAAAAGTACAAAACCTGTCATAATTACTAAAGAAGTTGATAAAAAGATCTAATGCAATATTTTGTGATAATATATGCAATATGAGATATTAAATAACCATCTTAGTGGGCCGGTCATTTTTGACCGGGAGCACAAAACGTGTTGGCACAAATGGACCGCACAAGGGTTAAAAAGGTCTAATGGTGCGTTCACATACAACACGTTTGACCGCTGGATTCGATTTGTGTTTAAACTCGCGTTTGCGCGAGTATTCGCCCTTCTCTTCTGGAAAAGGACAGGAGGAGGGGCTTCTACGACAACTTATCTTTCCGCCATCAACCATGGCTGATATCACAACGATTGCTGCTCTGTATCTGTTGTGCAAGTCCCAGATATTTTGACGTTGTGTCATACAACTCCGGGTGCGCACACACACACACACACACACACACACACACACACACACCGCTACAGCCACTACTATGTCAGTACATCAGTGACATCCAGACAAACTCGATGCTGATTGGCTTTCACGACAACACGTCATGCTAATTTCTCGCTCTATTTGAACCTTTTCAGCTCGCGCGAACATGCGAATGAAGCGATTTCGCGTTCATTTATGGTGCTTTGTGCCATTCGCTTCATTCGCGATGCCCGCCGCAAATTCACGTCTATTTGCGTCTTTGCATTGACTTTGTATGTAATCGCGCCACGCGAAACGCTCGATTCGTATTGTATGTGAACGCACCATAAAAGTGACACGTGAAATTTGGGTGTCCTATAAACATCATCGAAATGTCAGCCAGGTTTAATTAAAAGGTGGATCGAATATTATTAATTTGTCTGGTCTTTTTGCGTCGTCAAGGTCATCACTGCTCTTCCAGAGGAATGGCGGCCGGGTCCCACTTTCCACGGACTTCCCTGGGAACCCGTGCTCGTGACCGCAGCCGTCGGGTTCCTCACAGTACTCGTGTTCTTCTGGAGAACTCTGCTTGCTGTGAGATATACGCTTGTTTACATGATGAATGTTGTCATTCTTGATTTCGTTAAATTTGATTGATCTAATCGGGCTAATCTGTGTCATTCACCTCTTCTTTTCTCCTCCAGATCAAAGGCAGAAACTATCAGTGTAAGTCACTTTTCAGCCTCTCTTTCATGCCTGTGACGTCATCAAATATTACTTTTATTTTATACCTACCTCCCTAACTGCTAGTAAAACATTTCTTTCTTTCCTTTTGCGGCATCAGTAACGGAGAAGCAGCTGACAGACAAGATCCAGCGACTGATTCGTGAGAAATCTGATGCTGTTAACAAGATCGCAGAACTGAATGACATGGTGACGTTTCATTCTCACGTCTTGGTTACGCTTGATTTGGAGTTTTAAACCTGATCGATTACAAACGTTTCATTTGTTCCCGTGCAGATCAAAGAACGTGAAGAACAGTTACAGAGCTCTGAGAAATCAGTGAGTTCAACACAGAAAGAAGTGAAACATCTGAAGGTGAATCGCAACAACAGAACGAATCTTTTTAAGAATATCATCGGAGAGTTTGTTTGTGTAACGCACTTGTTTTATACTATCTAGACGCATCATCAGAAACTCCAAAGCCAGTGGGAGGAGATGTCTGGAAGTATTTCTCAGCTTAACCAGAAGATTGTTGACACACATGAAGAGAATTCAAATCTGAATGAGAAGGTATGTTTTATTTTTTTGCGCTTGTTGTTTGTCGGAAAAGTACGCCGTTCTTTAGTCCGCCTCTGCAGAACAACAGTTTTGTTTTTTCTTCATCCGCAGATGATCAAAATGCACCAGAGAATCGAGAAATATCAGAAGACTTTGAAGAACTACGACGAGGAACGTGCAAAGGCGAGGCTTTTTAGAAAAACAAATGATATGCTGTTGTTACTTCAGGGTTCCCACTCGTCCTGGAAAACTTGGAATTTTGCAATGCAGTTTTCCAGACATGGAAAAGTCGTCAAATTAGAAAAATACTGGACAATCGTTTAATTTAATAGAACTGTTTGACTGCGTTGCTAACAAGGTTTTTCTTACATGCTCTGCTCTGATTGGTCCGTTCTAAAGGATTCATACTAAACTCCGCCTTTCAGAGAGAATGCTCTGATTGGTCCGTTCTAAAGCATTCATGCTAAACTCCGCCTTTCAGAGAGCCTACTCTGATTGGTCCATTCTAAAGCGTTCATTCTAAACTCCTCCTTTCAGAGAGCCTGCTCTACTCTGATTGGTCCATTCTAAAGCATTCATTCTAAACTCCGCCTTTCAGAGAGCTACTCTGCTCTGATTGGTCGGATGTCCCAGTCTGTTGTGATTGGTCTACCGATTAGTGTAGTGTTTGAGGGCGGGTCAAAGCTGTTCGCGAGCAGCCAATGAAGACCAGTGGCGGGTTTTTTGTTAACAAATTGCGTAGGTTGGTACAGGAAGTCTGGAATTACTAACGACACATTTCGGGTGTCAAATCCATTTGTCGTGCACTTTGATTTTTGACTCACAAACAGCTATATAACTACATGAAAGGTAATATTTGAAAAACCATAATAGGTGCTCTTTAAATAAACATAGTCTGCATGTGTTGTGCGCTTCAAAATGAATGTGTAAAGCCGGCCGCTCATACACTGAAAACACCTCATCGTGACCGTCACGTGCACTCGTGTGTGTGTGTGTGTGTGTGTGTGTGAGATGACAGAGTAGATCAAATTGAAGTGCACAGCACATACAGACTATGTATTTATTCAATTAAATTACAAAATAAAGCACAATTTAAATGGACGCATGTGTTTTTGCTTAAATATTACCCTTGTTGGGCTTATGAAATGTCCTGGAAAAGTGAGCCTTGAAAAGAGTGGGAACCCTGTTAATTGTCATTCTTATAATTTGATCATCAAAATGATTTGTGAGGTTCATTCTGATCTGATAACAGGTTCACGTCCTCATGGATGAAGCTAAACTCAGAGAAGATGCTCTGAAGGCTCAGGTGCTCTCGTTTGAGAAGGAAAACGGTGCTTTAAAAGAGCAGAAGAAATCTGTAAGTCTCACTGACCAGATGTCGGATCGTCATCATCATAAATGTCAGTAAGAAATGTAATGATATATATTTATTTCAACAGTTGCTTCGGGATGCCACAGATTGGCAGGAGAAGCACGAGAATCTGCGCGAGGAGATCCGAGTTTATCATCAATCACAGAAAGAGTTGCAAGATTCACTGGTGCACAAAGAAAATGAGATTGATGTGAGTCACGTTTGTTTGGTGTTATAAAACAGGTCCTTGATTGCACGCTTCTGAGCACACAGTGAGAACAAATATATAGCTTTGTTTACATATCCTAAACATGTCCCATTTGTGCTATGTGTAGGTTTTGTCCAGCTGCATTGCAGAGCTCAACCGATTGGGAGCTTGTGATGCTGAAGAACTACAGAATGATGATGCTAAAATGGCTAACGGGGAAGATGCTGGTAAGTGTGCGATTTCTGAACAGGGCATTCAGCAGACACTTTAATCTTTAAAAAAATAAAATAAAAAATGTTTAATATACATTCAATTAACCTGTTGATATGCAACCCCCCCCGCACGCGGGAGTGATGTCACTCTGCTTGCATTTAATATATAATTTACCGTCTATAAATGTAATTAATGTTAACACCTGATACATCTTTTCAAAAGTCTAAGGGTTCAACAATGATATTTGATCTCTTTCACAATAGCAATGCTCCAGAAACAGCAATTGAGTTATTTGTGCAGGACTACAAATGAAAACATGCAATATCAAAACGGGACTTTTATTATGAAAACATGCAATAATCAAAACAGGGCTTTATTCTGAAAACATGCAATATCAAAACGGGACTTTTATTATGAAAACATGCAATAATCCAAACGGGACTTTTATTATGGAAACGCGTGATATCCAAACGGGACTTTTATTATGAAAACATGCAATAATCAAAACAGGGCTTTATTCTGAAAACATGCAATATCAAAACGGGACTTTTATTATGAAAACATGCAATAATCAAAACGGGACTTTTATTCTGAAAACATGCAATATCAAAACGGGACTTTTATTATGAAAACATGCAATAATCAAAACGGGACTTTTATTATGAAAACATGCAATAATACAAACGGGACTTTTATTATGGAAACGCGCGATATCAAAACGGGACTTTTATTATGGAAACATGCAATAATCCAAACGGGACTTTTATTATGAAAACATGCAATAATCCAAACGGGACTTTTATTATGAAAACATGCAATATCAAAACGGGACTTTTATTATGAAATCATGATCGCCAGATGAATCCAGTTCAACACACTTGAGTCAATCCTCCATGACAAGCGTTCATTGATAAACATCCAATCGCACTTTTTGTCCATAAAAGTGATAAATCTGAGAAATATTGATATATTCTCCATTGTTTACATGAGATCTCGCCTTCATCATCGTTCTTCAACAAACATCTGAGCAGCATTCATGTTGTAAAACTGTATATGATCTTATATATTAGAGTCTCATAAATTAAATGAGCCTGTCTCAAGTCTATTTTTAAAAATGGGGCGTAGTTTTATTCATAATAGTCGAGCAGTGCGGTCAGATTTAGTGTCGTATTGAGAGGCGGAGCCTTAATTTGACTCTGAACACTTCCAGCGATTTTACAGAGATTAAAGCTGCAGGAACCTCATTTATTATTCCATCATCTTCAGATTAGAAACGTCACTTCTTTAGACTCGTGGCTTTGAGAACATTGTATTTCTGCGTTGTCTTGGCACATTTATTATTGTTTATTTACATAAACATTTATTGTTTCTCTCTCGCTCATCAACAAGGCCTTACTGTCCACAGAACTGCCGCTCACTGGATGTTTTGTTTTTGGTATCAATCTGATTAAATTCTAGAAAGTGGTGTGTGTGTGTGTGTGTGTGTGTGTGTGTGTGTGTGAAAAATCCCAGAAATACTCAAACCAGCCCGTCTGGCACCAACAGTCACGCCACGCTCTAAATCATTGAGATCACGTTTTTTCCCCATTCTGATGGTTGATGTGAACATTAACTGAAGCTCCTGACCCGTATCTGCATGATTGTACGCACTGCTGCGACACAATTGGCTGATTAGATAATCGCATGTTGAAACGTCACCAGACATGCATTGTAAATCATTGCGTCACTGTCTCGAAGGATGTTTGATCATATATGTTTCTTAGCAACTATAAAAGGCCTGTTTGTTTATTATTGCTAATGAAACGTTTAATTGTCTCTGAGTTACAGTTATGGTTAGATGAGGTTCTCTGCTGGACACCAAACCTCTGCTTTCTTTCAGACAAGAAGATTGACACCATGAGACTGAGAATCAAACAGATGATGGACGTCTCAAGGGTACGTCTGTTTCACGTCACATTATTGGTGTGTAATTTTGCACTGGTCTTGTGTTTAATGGCAGTATTGTTTCTCAGATTAAAGCGACTCTCAGTATTGTTGAAGAGGAGAGAAATCGCTATGTGGAGAGTCTCCTGACCGAACAGAAAAGCAGACAAGAGCTGGAGGGTATGAAGACGGCTGCGTTTATTTGAACACCCGCAGACTGTCGATAGGATTCTTCCTCATTTGTACCTTTTTTATTGTAGAGCAATATCAGAAGGTCATGCACGATCAGATGAATTTGAAGAATGAGAAGACTCACCTGGAAAACCAGTTCAGGAACCTTCAACAGAGACTGGAGATCACCAGTGAACTTTACCAGCAGAAGGAGAGCGCCCTTCAACAGTAAGAGCAAACACTTCTGAACTTTGGGTTTGACCGTCCATATTCCCGTTCACTTAAATCAGATTAGTTTGCAAAGAAAGTGTCAATCAATAATCAAAACGGGACTTTTATTATGAAAACATTCGATATCAAAACGGGACATTTATTATGAAAACATGCGATATCAAAACGGGACTTTTATTATGAAAACATGCGATATCAAAACGGGACTTTTATTATGAAAACATGCAATAATCAAAATGGGACTTTTATTATGAAAACATGCAATAATCAAAACGGGACTTTTATTATGAAAACATGCAATATTATGTAATTGATTGATTTTATATTAAGAAACAGGCACTCTTCAGCTTTAACTCGCCACTCCTATTTGTGTTACAATCACTTCCTGTGTGCGCCTCTCTCTCAGGAAGTTGACGCAGGAGGAGCTGGAGAGACGTGAGAAGGAGACAAAGCTGTGTGAGGTGGACGGCAAAGCTGTGAGGTCTGAGGAGGAGGTGAGAGCTCTCAAACAGAAGATCAAAGACATCGAAGAGGAGATGCAGCAGAATGAACGATCTCTCAAAACCGAGGTGAGATACTCTCATTGTGTTTACTTTATAATATCGCTACGCTGCCTTTCCGCATCACTGTCACATTATATTGTCATCGTTTTGTCATGTGATCTTTCTAATAGGTGGCAACCCAGGAAAAGAAAGCTCATGAGAACTGGGTGAGTAATTCTCAAAATTTGTTTTTAGTGTTAGACGTAGACCGATATATCGGTTTTACAGATGAATTGGTGCCGATAGTTGATTTTGGGAGCTATCGCAAATCTGTGCTCATAGTTGCCATAGTTTTCTTTGTTCTTGGTGTTCGACGTAGACCGATATATCGGTTTTACCAAATAATCGGTCCCGATTGTTGATTTTAGGAATTACCGGATATCGTTGACTATATAGTTGCCTATTGTTTTTTACTTTTTTCTGTGTTTTTGGTGTTTAGCCGTAGACCGATATATCGGTTTTACCAATTAATTGGTGCCAATAGTAAATCTATGCCGACAGTTGCTGATAGTTTTTTTTTTTTTACTTTTTTCTGTGTTTTTGGACTTATATATCGGTTTTACAGATTCATTTGTGCCTATAGTTGATTTTAGGAACTATCGTAAATATATGTTGACAGTTGCTGATAGTTTTTTCTTTGTTCTTGGTGTTCGACGTAGACCGATATATCGGTTTTTACCAATTAATCGGTCCTGATTGTTGATTTTAGGAATTACCGGAAATCGTTGACTATAGTTGCCTATAGTTTTTTACTTTTTTCTGTGTTTTTGTTGTTCGACACAGACCGATATATCGGTTTTGCTGATTAATTTGTGCCTATAGTTGATTTTAGGAACAATTGTAAATATATGTCGACAGTTGCTGATAGTTTTGACTTTGTTCTTGGTGTTAAACAGACCGATATATTGGGTTTACTGAATAATTGGTCCAGATAATTGATTTATGAACTATCAGAAATCTGCTCCTAGTTGGTGATTTATTGTTTCTTTGTTCTTGGTGTTAGACGTAGAACGATATATCTGTTTTACCAATTAATCGGTCCTGATTGTTGATTTTAGGAATTACCGGAAATCGTTGACTATAGTTGCCTATAGTTTTTTACTTTTTTCTGTGTTTTTGGTGTTAGACACAGACCGATATATCGGTTTTACTGTTAATTGGTGCTGATAGTTGATTTTAGGAACTATCATAAATCTGTGTGACAGTTGCTGATAGTTTTTGGTGTTTTTGGACTTGTATATCGGTTTTACCAATTAATCGGTCCCGATTGTTGATTTTTGGAATTACCGGAAATCTGTGATGATAGTTTCCTATAGTTTTTTACTTTTTCTGTGTTTTTGGTGTTTGACAGACCGATATATCGGTTTTACTGATTAATTGGTGCCTATAGTTGATTTTAGGAACTATCGGAAATCTATGTCAACAGTTGCTGATAGTTTAATTTTTTCTGTGTTTTTGGTGTTAGACGTAGACCGATATATCGGTTTTACCGATTAATTTGTGCCTTTTTGAGTTGATTTTAGAGACTGTCGGAAATCTGTGCTCATAGTTGCTTGTTATTTATTTTTTTCTTTGTTCTTTGTGTTGGACCGATATATCAGTTTTACTCAATGGAGGATTTTATAGTTAGAACAACATGGTTTCACAGTATAACAGTGGCCTCTGAAATAAAAACAAGCAATTACTGACAATATTCATCCATTTTTATGTTTAGATTTTTATTAGATAAACCAAGTGTTTTAAATTGAATCACAGGCATTAAATAAAAATGTGACTGTATGGAAATGTGCCCCGTCAGCACATATAACAATAATAGAAACCTCATCTGGTGAAACACATATAGGCAAAATCCTTAATCTGGTGAATATAGAGGCTATAAAAAGCTTATTTTGGTAAATATAGAGCATTGTAACGAAGCCAAGTCTCCATAATTTCAAAACAAAACTCCTGAAATAAGTTGTGTATTCAGGGCTTGTTATAGTCCGGAGTTAAGCTCAAAAAAAGTTCCCAGGTCAGTGTGGAGATGTAATCTCTCCACCTAGTCCTGGGTCTTCCCCGAGGCCTCCTCCCAGCTGGACGTGCCTGAAACACCTCCCTAGGGAGGCGCCCAGGGGGCATCCTTACCAGATGCCCAAACCACCTCAACTGGCTCCTTTCGACGCAAAGGAGCAGCGGCTCTACTCCGAGCTCCTCGCGGATGACTGAGCTCCTCACCCTATCTCTAAGGGAGAATCCCGCCACCCTTCTGAGGAAGCCCATTTCGGCCGCTTGTACTCGCGACCTAGTTCTTTCGGTCATGACCCAGCCTTCATGACCATAGGTGAGGGTAGGAACGAAAACTGACCGGTAGATCGAGAGCTTTGCCTTCCGGCTCAGCTCTCTTTTGGTGACAACGGTGCGATAGAGCGAGTGCAATGCCAGTATTAAAAAAAAAAAAAAAAGCACATTTTGGTCCGTACGGATATATCAAGCATTCCTGTTTTTCTATTTATTTGAATTAGTTGAAAGCCCGTGCCTCAGAACGAGCTCTGGTGGAGGAGAGAAGAGAGTCGGCCAACCTTCGTCAAAAGTACGTAATCATCAAATCCCACTTCTCGCATTTCATGATCATGCATAATTGTTTTGTAATGATCAATATTGTTCTTAAACGCTGATCTTTTTGCATTTGTTCTGTAGGCTTGTTGGGCTCAGAGATAAAATCTCAGACATGGAGCAAACGAGTCTGTTCAAACTGAACTCTGGACCTCCAGAACGGCACATGCCACCCATGAGGAGAGGCGAGTAGATCCTCTGTTAAATATTGCATTACTTGTGTAAAGTCACCGCGTAGAACTTCTTTCTGATTGTCCTGGTTTGGTCGGTCTGTACAGGTGACTCGTACGGGCCGTCTCCTGTGAGTGGGGGGGCTCCTTCTCCTCCTCTAATGATAGAGGGTCCAGGACGCCCCCCCTCTGCACCTCTAGGGCGACGGAACGAATCGTTTGGTGAGTCATCGTTGGTCATCTTCTCCCCAGTTCCTTGCCTTCCCCGGTCTCCACCTCACCCACCTCCGACCTGGTCCTTCAACTAAATCAATCTTCATCCTTTTTTTTTTTTTTTCATTCTAGATTTCCTATTCCTGTTTTTCCTGGTTCTTCCCTCCGTTTTTCCACTTCAGTCTGTCTTTGCATCTTTATCACCATTACAAATGTTCTCGATGTTTTCCCCTCTGAGCTTCAGAGACCTCAGGCTGTAATTCCAGGGGCAGAATCGACTGATATTGATTCCTAATCAGTTGTTGATCCGTTTCAGGTTCACGACCCCCCTCTGACCCCCACGGACGTTTCTCAGAGCTTGGACACCCGCTGCCCTCGCGACCAGGTACGTTTCAACGCATGTTTATGTTAAAATGTTCCTTCTTGAAACATTGTTTCGCATATATTTGACTGAAGCACTTAATGTAAAATGCCCCGAACGTTTTTGATCGATGCCGCAAGTGAATCTTTGAATCAGTTTTGAAATAGACAGTTCTCGGGAATGAATCAATCTTACCAACTCTAATGCCTTATCTTTCATTTTTTTATTAAATTTAAATCAGAGAGACACGGTATATCCTTATAGACACAAAACTGGCTCACTGGCATGGCTTTTAGTACAATTGGTGGCCAGATGGCAGATGTGGGTACTGATTGTAGGTCTGCACGGGCCTTAAAATGATGCTCCGACCCGGCCCAAACAATACCGTCAGATTAGGTTCTCAGGTTGCAGACCTCTGGTACTGATATGTAGAGATATACATGGGCGGATGTCCACAAATGTCTTTAAAGTGAAACTAATGCTTAATTATATACAATATTTACTCCAATGAATCAGAATTGAATCAAATCGAAAGCTTGTGAATCAGAATTGAATCAAATCGAAAGCTTGTGAATCAGAATCAAATCATTCTTCAATATGTAGAAAAATTGTCATTATAAATGAAGTATTACCCAAATGAATCAAATCAAAAGCTTGTGAATTAGAATTGAATCAAGTCATATTATAAATTATATATTACCCAAATGAATCAAATCAAAAGCTTGTGAATCAGAATTGAATCAAGTCATTCTTTAATATGTAGCAAAATCGACATTATAAATTAAATATTACCCAAATGAATGAAATCGAAAGCTTGTGAATCAGAATTGAATCAAATATATCTAAATCAATCTTATCATTTGTGTGTTTTTTTTAGAAATGTTCCCTCCCATGACATCATCTCCATGTGCACATGATGGCCCGATGGTGAGGATCTTAATTATTGTGTTTCTTTGAGATCTGATGTATTGATGTGATCATTAAATGTCAATGGAAGGAATTCTAATGTACATTTTTATAAAAACTTTGGCCATGTAAATATTATTTTTTTTCTTGTCCACTAAACCTTGGTGGGTGTGTTTGCTTTAAAGCAGACCGCACCCGTCATAGAGAAGGCTGAGGCCTCCGAGCAGGTCTCGTCTGACCCTGTAGAACCTGTGAGTACTGGTTTGGGGTACTGGGATGGAAATGGGCTGGTTTGTGCACAATCTGATGGGATGCCGATTACACACTTCTGACATGGCTGTGGCTTTTACTCACGGATTTTGTCAGCTGTTTTCGGGAAGTGAAAGGCTGTGATATTGTGTTCTTTTGAGTCTGATAAACATTAAGAGTATTTTGATGATCAAGTAAAGTCTCTTTTTACTTCCTAATCACTGTGTGGGACTTGTGCTCCAAATGTTTGGTATGTTTAACAAAACTCATGTTTGTGAGGGAGTTATGGGATCTTTTCAGGTGCATGGCTTTGGCCTGAAACATACTGTACGCAAGTACGATTTCATGCGTTGAATTTCAAAATCTGTCCAATCTTCAAGATTATGGAGGACTTGGAGTGACACTTGAAAATTTAATAAAGAAATCAATTATCAATTTATTAAATGTGAAAATTTAAAAGAAATTAAATGGACAAATTAATAGAGACATAAATCTGTTTGTTAAATTCATGTTTAAAATGTGGTTATATAAATATAACTAAATAATATATTAATTATTTTTAAATTCTCAAATTAAGACATTTAAAATATAATTATTATTATATTATATCAGTTATAGTTTAATCTTTTGAAATGTATTTAAATATAAATAAAATATTTTAATTTGTAAACAATAAAATAATGAATGTTTTAAATGTAGTTAAATTTAACGATAAAATATTTAATTTGTAAACAATAAAATAATGAATGTTTTAAATGTAGTTAAATTTAACAATAAAATATTTAATTTGTAAACAATAAAATAATGAATGTTTTAAATGTAGTTAAATTTAACGATAAAATAATGAATGTTTTAAATGTAGTTAAATTTAACAATAAAATAATTAATTTGTAAACAAGAAAATAATGAATGTTTTAAATGTAGTTAAATTTAACAATAAAATAATTTGTAAACAAGAAAATAATGAATGTTTTAAATGTAGTTAAATTTAACAATAAAATAATGAATGTTTTAAATGTAGTTAAATTTAACAATAAAATAATGAATGTTTTAAATGTAGTTAAATTTAACAATAAAATAATTAATTTGTAAACAAGATTAAATTTAACAATAAAATAATTTGTAAATAATTAATTTGTAAACAAGAAAATAATTAATGTTTTAAATGTAGTTAAATTTAACAATAAAATAATGAATGTTTTAAATGTAGTTAAATTTAACAATAAAATAATTTGTAAACAATAAAATAATGAATGTTTTAAATCTAGTTAAATTTAACAATAAAATAATTTGTAAACAATAAAATAATGAATGTTTTAAATGTAGTTAAATTTTAACAATAAAATAATGAATGTTTTAAATGTAGTTAAATTTAACAATAAAATAATTAATTTGTAAACATTACAAAAATGAATGTTTTAAATGTAATTATAACAATTACATAAATTAATTATTTTTATATACAACAAAAAAATAAGACAATTTATTCATTCATATTTTCAAATGTAGTTAAATATATCAATAAAATAATTAATTTAAAAATGCAAATTGTAAATCAATAACTTTTTATTTACTATTTTTCTTTGAATTAATACATTGATAATTGATATTCATTTAATTTGAATATAATTGGTCTGGCATCCAAGTCTGTGTTTGTGTATTTAGAGGATGTTTCTGGCTGTACAGTGTTTCATTGACGTCTGATTGGGTCATGTAACTGGAAACCTTCATAAAACCTCGTCAGTTTGTCCTGAGTTTACCTTAATCTCTTCCGTGTCTTCTGTTTCAGCTGTCTAAATCTCAGAGCCAAGGCTCCTTCCTGCCGTCTCCCATCCGGGACTCTCCTGCCCCGCCACAGAGTCCACCAATAAAGTCATATGGACCCCCAATCATGGGTGGACCGGTTCCACCCAACGGCCTGCCTCCTATGATGATCAGACCACCCAACGGCCATCCTCCCATGATGCCCCCTGGCCATCCCCTCGGCCCTGATCCGCGCTTCAGACCACCGCCCATGGATTCTTATGGCCCGCCTCCGATTGGCCCATATGGACCAGTACCGCCACCTTTTGGTGAGACCCAGTCATAGCACCCACAGCCCAGATGTTACTGCCAGTTGATTGACAGTTTAGCATTGGCCTTTTATCTGGGGTGCCTAAAGTTTTTGGGGTGCCCAGACCTCCATGTGGAGCACATTCCTTGCATTAAGACACCAAAATGGAAATATTAGGAACAAAATCACAACGTGAAATTGCAGTTTAACTTTTTATAAAAAGCAATGCAAAATGTTGTTTCATGGCCCGGAAGAATTTATATATATATATTATAATAATAATAATAATAATAATAATAATTAATAAATATTATGGAGAGATCTGAGTAAGGAGGCGTCTGATGTATGGAAATATTTTAAGACATAGTGACAACTTAATATTTATTTTGAACAATTTCATTATTTAATATTCATTTGACTTTTTAATTATAATTTTTATTTTTTATTTATATTTATATATTTATATATTTATATATATATATATATATATATATATATATATATATATATATATATATATATATATATATATATATATATATATGGGCTGTCAATCGATTACATTTTTTTTATTGAATTAATTATATGGTGTGCCGATTAATTAATTGCATATATAAATATTTGCTGAGAAAGACCCTCGTATAGCAATAATTCAATATATAATGATTAAATCATTCAAGTTTTAATCATT
Organism: Moxostoma hubbsi; assembly: GCA_032164185.1. Lineage (NCBI taxonomy): Eukaryota > Metazoa > Chordata > Actinopteri > Cypriniformes > Catostomidae > Moxostoma > Moxostoma hubbsi. The sequence goes on from JAVLUX010000236.1 coordinate 1,804,354, forward strand.
ATATTACATTCTAATGTTTACATGTTACATTCTAAAAACATTATAATACAGATAATTAAAATGCACGACCTTATTGTGACACGTGTAAAGAAATGTAACACTTTACAACAAGGCTCCATTTGTCAACATTATTTAACAAGAACTAACAACGAACAACACTTACAGCATTTATTAATCTAGTTGATGTTCATTTCAACATATAACTACATTTATTAAATCAATAGTTGTTTTAACATTAACAAAGATTAGTAAATGCTGTAAACATTATATTGTTAATTCTCAATCAGTCGGAGGTTTATTATGAGGGCTTGTTTAAGGACCCTTCAATGTACACCTGCATCGGAGCGTCTCACTTTGGTTGCGTTGCATCATAAACACTGTTTTAATGTCACTGTGTCAAGTTAAATGTAGTTTAATACTTAGAAAAACACGTCTTGAGATCCCTGCGTTCAGATATGCGCTCCATTAAGCCGCGTTTAAACGCAAGTACGCATCCGTCTTTGTTGTTGTCGCTATCGATTGTGGTTTGTTCTCTGTATAAGCTGCACGTTGCCTATACAGCTGAAGTTTCACTTACTGCTCCCTGGAGTAAACAGGTGGTACTACACGCTTGAGTTACTCAGGAATCTTCTTGTTAAATGTTAAATCGACAGCCCTAATAAACCGTATATATTAATAGAAAAATATAAACCGCATATGTTGTTTACTGCCACATGGGGAAACGTAATGTCCAAAAAAGTGCATAAAAATCAATGTGGCACGTTATTGATTACATTTTACATTAACAACTAAATGGAATATATTATAAATATAAATATATTTTTTCTCCCAATTTGTAACGCCCAATTCCCAAAGTCCTTGTGGTGGCGTAGTGACTCGCCTCTATCCGGGTGGTGGAGGACGAATCTCAGTTGCCTCTGAGACGGTCAATCCGCGCATTTTATGACGTTGTTTGAGCGCGTTACCGCGGAGACGTAGCGCATGTGGAGGCTTCACGCCATCTACCGCGGCATCCACGCACAACTCACCACACGCCACACCGAGAGCGAGAACCACATTATAGTGACCACGAGGAGGTTACCCCATGTGACTCTACCCTCCCTAGCAACCGGGCCAATTTGGTTGCTAAGGAGACCTGGCTGGAGTCACTCAGCACACCCTGGATTCAAACTCGCGACTCCAGGAGTGGTAGCCAGCGTCTTTACCACTGAGCTACCCAGACCCAATATACCGGGTCAAGTTAAGCTCAATCGACAGCACTTACAATAGAAGTCAATGGGGGGGGGTCAATGTGTAAACGTTAAAATACTCACTGTTTCAAAAGTATAGACACAAGATGTGTGTGAAACACGATTTTACTGTGATAAAATCACTTACTAACCGATTTTACAACTTTATTGCTATGACGACATAATGCCATAAACCCAAAACTACAGTAAAATCGATGACAGTTAATGTAAGTGCTTTTATAAAATTATAAGCTTCACATTTATGCATTTTGAATCCGCCAAATATTGTCCCCATTGACTTCTGTTGTAAACGTTTCACTGTAAACCCAGAAGTACATCAACGCACCCCTTGTTACTTTTGACTTGCGTTTAATCATTATTCACACTGTAGAGAAAACTATCATTGCTTGAATCATCATCGTTGTTGTTATTATTTATTTTTTTAATTTTTAGGCCGAGGCCCACCGATGCGAGACATGGGCCCGCTCCCCCCACCACCTGAATTTTACGGACCTCGCGGGCTTCCTCCTCGGCCTTTCCTTCCCGGACCTCTCCCGCCCCCTGGAGCGATGGTTCCACCACTGTATGGGGGCCGAGGCTTCCCAGGACCCCCTCCACTAACAGCTCAGACCTCCAGGGACGGTGAGGAGAACGCCACATTAGCCAACAACCCCCCCACCGATCACTTCCATCAGCAGGGGGCGCCGCAGGATTCGGAAAACTCCGCAATGGCGGAACCTTGAACCGACTTTTACCTGAACAATTTCACCAGGCTTGACTTCATGATTTTTCTTTGTTTGGTCCCGATTCTTTTCAATATTTAAACATCAAAACGCCACATTTGTTTTGGGTGGGAGGAAAAACTCTTTTTGCTTGCCATTTTTGTTTGTTTGTTTGTTTATTTCAAAAACGCATTTGTGACAGAAATTGAGGGTTTTTGATTTTATACGTTTGCAAACCTTTCCTATGGAAAAAGTTTGATTTAATATACATTTAATTGTTTTATTTTCCACAACAGAAAGCAATGATACTTGTGTATATTGTCATGTGTGGATATCATTTAAACCAACCTGACGTAAATATATTCATGAAGCCATATACTCACGCCTTTAATACGAGAGGAGAATTTAAATATTTTTATGCCTTTTTCACCAATTGTGAACAAATATTTCTGTTCAGCTGCTTTTAGTTCGATGATTTGCTCACCTGTGTGTTGTTTCTGTTAATGTTTGTTGTACGTCTGTTCTTATGATTTCTTTTCCAAGAGGAAAGGCACATATGATGTCATATTGACAAAGTATTTGTACATTTCTTTCAGATGCATATACAATAAAAATATTCTCGGAAATCAAACATTGCTAGCGTAACAAATACCAAAATTTTGCTCGGACCTTAGTTTTGTGCACTTTCATGTTACCGCAATAGTCGACGGGTTACAGTACATAAATCGTCTGTATATCATGTGATATTGTATTAATTGATGTTGGACGATAACGTTTTTGCAGAGTCGTGATTGTGCGAAAATTACAGAAACTTCACATGAAATTACAGAAACTTCACATGAAATTACAGAAACTTCACATGAAATTACAGAAACTTCGCAATTTTTCAGACTGAATTCCGTGTAAATTGTTCGGTAAAGCATTCTTGCATAATTGCTCCATTAGTTTTTAATAATTTACGCGATTTTCTTTTTTTACAAACCATCACATTTTAATGCAACCGATTTCCAAATTGTTTGTAATGCCATTCTTATGTAAATTGTTGCATTCAGTTCAATGTGACTAATATTTATCACCGTTCACAGAATTGATTTGTACGTGACACTTGACGTAAAATGTTTTACGAACAGTTTACACATTCGTCACATTCAGTTCGCGTAAATTAACGCAAGAATTGTTTTACAAAAATGCAACAAACAACAGTATATTATTCGCTTTATAATTCACAGAATTTGTGTAAGAAATGTTTTAACGAACTATTTAAAATATTTGTTCTCACTTTTCACAAATGATGCCCAATGAACGATGTTTTCTGGTGTTTTGATTCAATTCTCTCAAAAACTGTCGTTATAATTTTGGCATATAGTGTTTCCTTTGATATTAGAGTAAATTATTTCAGGAAGTGTGTTGAAAGGATGTATTTTGTGCGTAGTAAGAGTGTCTTTATCATGTGTGAAAATCTTAGGGAAGAAATTGTAAAAAAAAAAAAAAAAAAAAAAAGAAATTGTGGCATTAAATTCATGGGAATGAGTGAGTTTGAATAAAGCAGCTTTCCCTTCTTGCTCATGTCGTAAGGAAATTCTAAGATGTGTTTCCTGGGAAATACAGCATTTATGTGTCATTCACTGCAACATATTTTCCCCCATTGCTACTAGAATAAATCAAGTATACAGGATGTGTACAGGCTGAATCTCACACACACGTGTCCAGGTCACATTTCACCCCAAACATCTAAAGAAAAGATACTAGAAATTATATTTTGCATAAAGACAATTAAGCAATAATAATAAAAAAAACTTATGCATTAAACATCTTTTTGATATTATTAGGGAATGTTTCCCAAGTCATCATGTCAACTGTGTTAGGGACAAACTGCCATTACAGACGCTGATTAAATGCGACACTTCATGTAACACACATAATTATGTGTTCTTTCATTTATTCTGTCATTCTTTTAAAATAATTTAAAGAATTGTGTATTTTTGCTGATGTTCGTGTGATGTTTTCCACATGGTCACTAATATACTCCTTAACAATATGCAATTGTAGATAAAATACTGGGAAAAAAAACAATTAACTTCCCTTTATATGTTCAAAATGTCCCTGACAGAGCAAATGACATCACATGATGCTGGTCACATGGTTTAGGGGGGTGATTATTTAGTAACTTTTGTGGACGGGTAAAATAAGATTTTCTCAAACTCAATCTAAAAAATACTATTTTTCTGAAGTGTTTACTATTTTTTAATAAAATGTAGATCATGTTGACTTTTAACCTTTTTTATTCATTATTGTGAACTTTAGACTCTAAAAAAAAAAAACATATATTGTAAAATCTGTCCATTAGGAAACATTGTGGCAATTTCAAACAAAATGAAACATGTGGTGGATAAAATGGGATGTTTCTGAAAAAATGGTGCAAAAATATAATTATCATCAATGGACATTGAATGTACCCTAAATTACAGATTAAGCCACGAATGTTTTATTCTAGCATTTCTGTAATTCTCATTATTCAGATAACCCATAACCTGTTCTATGAAACTATAAATAACCTTAAACAATAATTGAGACTAAATTTGATTAGTTTGCTGTAAGAATATATCTTTAAAATTACATTTATCAAGTGGTGAGACTGATATTTCAACTTCTGACTGATAATATATTCATTAAATATTCATGATTCAAGCAGCAGTCATTTATTAGAAATCTGAAAAAGCTGTGTAATAATCCACCCCATGACATGATGTATAAAGTCTTCACAGAAACACAACACTTATTTAGATTTTATCTCTAGTTCTCATAGTTTCTGAGGTTTAACCCTTGTGCGACCTTCAGGACATTTTCTCTTTTTCATTTTAGTTTTTATCGATCATTTTGACTGTGATCGAATAATGCCAATGGCATACATTTGGCCAAAGGTGTGTATTTTTTGGGTAATGTTGATATTTCAAGCTTAGTTCCTATAATACATCTATAATACACAAAATAGTGTATATTTAATATTTTAGTAATAATAAATAATAATAAAAAAAAATGTGTGTGTATTTTCATAAAAAACAAGTGGCATTATATAAACAAATTGGCATTGAAAGGGCTAAAATACTGAAAATTACTGAATATTTGATAGTTATGATCAGGACTGATGTTGGTTAAAAAATTGAACTCATTGAAAGTGGAAAATAATATTAATATAGCCTATATGATTATGGCAGTTTTTTGACGCGGACATTTTTGTCCTTCAACTAAAAAAAAAAAAAAAAACTTTACTACCACATGAAACTGTGTGGGTGGTATTTTCTTTATGTATAGAAAATATTGTGACAAAGAAACTGATGAAATAATGCAGAACGAGTTGAGCTAGTTCCCCCAAAAAAGCGCTAGCCTAGCTTGTTTCTTACTTCGATGTTAAACTAGGTTTAAACGGAGTTGGGAAACTAGCCCTAAACTAAATAACTAAGAATAATTCTCCTCTAACTAATCAGACACGAACTATAAATCAACTAGCAAAACACTGAGCCCATTGCCAAGTTAGCACGCTAATAGCGTAACTGCACCCTTTATATGGACAAGTTCCTTGATTTTTACCGTCTTTCTTTATTTTTACTCAATATTTAACATTATAAATGTCCATCAAAGAGTACTCAGTGCTTATTATGATACAGTGCCCCACGTCTATGAGCCAAATGCATTGTTTTAAATCGAGAATGCTATGCTAAATTAATATTAGCTGGTTGGCTTGTATCCAAAACAAAACAGCTGTTGTTTGCATTGTATAGTAAGTTAAGACAGTCCACAGATTGATCAAATGCAAAAACATGTATTTGGGACTTTTAGTGTTGTCTTTTAGGGTATATGTAGGCATTCATCTTTTGAAAAGTGACATTAGCATTGTGCGTCAACAGATACTCAATTGATGTTCAGTTTGTAGTCCTAAAACATGAAAAATGATTAAAAAAAATAATAATTAAAAAATAAGCCATGCGTTATAGTCGATTCTCTCTATAGATTTCCACTAATGTAGATACGGATTTGTTGCCAAACGTGGCAGTATGCTCGTCTGTAACATAATGGTTTCAATACAATAAAGACCAATGAGGAGTTTTGTTGACAAAACATCAAGGTATATGCATCTATTTACATCAGAAATCATCATACCCCAGATAGCACATGTACATCTCTGAGATGTCTGTTTTAAATCTTTTCATCTGGAAAGCACCCCTGATAGCACACGTACATCTAGATCTATTTGATGCGTGCGTTTACATCTGGCAGACGTATTTTTTTAGATTGTTAGCTCATCTGCAATACGTCTATGAGACGTTTTCTCTCGGATGTCAATCAGACATTCGGCAGATGTATTTGAGACGTTTAACATCAAATATTTAGAATGTTTGTAAATCTGATCTTTGTAAGATGTTCAGGAGATGTTTATTAAAATTAGATGCTTTCCAGAAGATCTAAAGGTGGTGGTGGCGTAGTGGCTAGAGCACAGGGCTGCTAATCAGAAGGTCACTGGTTCGAACCCCACAGTCACCACCATTGTGTCCTTGAGTAAGGCACTTAATTCCAGGTTGCTCCGGGGGGATTGTCCCTGTAATAAGTGCACTGTAAGTCACTTTGGATAAAAGCATCTGCCAAATGCATAACTGTAAATCTAAAACAAACATCTCAGGGACGTATTTGTGCTATCTGGGATCCCAATCTAATTAACATCTGCTAAACATCTTAAAAAGATCAGATTTACAAACATTCTCATTCGTAAGCGTCTCAAAGACATCTGCTGAATGTCGTATTGACATCTGAGAGAAATCTATCTTGTAGATGTATTGCAAATGAGCACACAACCTAAAAAATACGTCTTCCAGATGTAAACACACCCTTGATGGGGTAGACGTCGGGTGATGTACGTGTGCTATCAGGCACATGGCATGTTCAGAATGTAATCCACAAAGATTTCAGGTGAAGTTCTCGAGATATGAAGGCGCTGCGTCCCGACCCCTGGACTGGAGATCTGGGATAGAGTCTGATATTGCAGGGAATGTAAGAGATGATGCTCCAAATGGAACCGGTCAGCACCATAGCCCAGAAACAGAATTAATGTGGTCCACTTATGTCAGACACATTCTCAGCTGTGGGATTTTTGTTTAGTCTTTGTGCAAAATTTGATTAAGGTGCAGGTAGAGTGGTTTCTTGGTCAGAAGGTTGAGTTTTTTCCTCTTAAAGTCAGTTGGTTTCTTGTACCTAAAATCACATTGAACAATTGCATTCATGCACTGTGTATTAATATGATCCACGAATATAGAATAATGCATCGTTTATTGCTACTCACAGTTCTATAACGATGGGACCTGGTTTGATTTCATCCATTTCCATGAAAGCGAAACACTTAGTGCTGGTAAATCTTTTCTTGGGTTTGTAGTGTTTGAATTCAAAGAAAATAGCTGCACCTAGAGAACACAGATATACAATAATCCTCAAGTTCAAGTTTAGTAGATTCGAAAATACTGGAGAGCGTTGTGACTCTCACTGAACCCACACACACTACTAGAGTAAAATCAGACCTTTGGGTAGTTTTTCTAGATGTTTCTGGATTTCTACATTCACACTAAAATGAATGTACGTGTCTTCTTTCTGTGTGGCCACCGGGGTGTCTTGAACTGGGTTCAAATCTATACCATTCAGATCTGAGGAGGGGGAAAAAGGTAAATAATAGAAACTAATTAGGACTTAAGATCTGGACTATACTTGGATATCATATATTTCTGTGTTTGATATGCAGACCTTTAACACTGACTGTAATGTAAGGGTCAATACACTGTCCTGCATCTTTCAGCCCAATCTTCTCTATCGTTAGTGTGAGGAGAGTCATTCCAGGCTCTGAGGGCAAGCGTTCCAACAAAGTACCTGTCAAAAAAAAAAAAAAAAAAAATCTAAAATAAAAATGAAATTATAAACTTTATAACAAACTCAAACAAATAATATATATATATATATATATGGCATATATTGTATGGCAATGTTTCTTCAGCTTTGGGCACTTTTTGCACTGTAAAGTCTCATAACATTTTTTCTTTTTTTAAATGTATCAAGTAACAATGTCTAACAGTGTATGTAATAATTCTGTATTGTGTTTAATATAATTCTGTCATGGAAATGTTGCTGATGGAAATCACATTTAAAAAATAAATAAAAAATATATCCCCATTTCTCCAAATTTGGAACGCCCAATTCCCACAAGGTAGGTCCTCGTGGTGGCATAGTGACTCAGCTCAATCCAGGTGGCGGAGGACAAGACTCAGTTGCCTCCGCTTCTGAGACCGCCAATCCACACATCTGATCATGTGACTCGTTGTGCATGACACCGCGGAGACTCACAGCATGTGGAGACTCATGCTACTCTCCACGATCCACACACAACTCACCACACGCCCCATTGTGAGAACCACTAATCACCACCACGAGGAGGCTACCCCATGTGACTCTACCCTCCCTAGCAACCGGGCCAATTTGGTTGCTAAGGAGACCTGACTGGAGTTACTCAGCACGCCCTGGGGAAATAAAAACGTCTCGTTTGTCTTGCTAAGATTAATTTTATAGCTAACATTTTACATTCTTTTAAATAAGATCTCTAATATAAGGGCATCAATTATTGCTCTGTTACCATGTGTAGAAAAATCGGTTTGTAGGGAGATTTTCTTAGATTTTTTCTCATATTTCAGAGCAAAAATTGTAAAATTGTACATGTTGAAACCATCCAGTTGTGGTAAATATGTTGTTCCTTTAAGACTTTTCAGGGAAGTTATTGTGACTTAAGGCCCTTCTTTATTGTTCCAGAGGATTTAAAGACTGCGATAGTTCAACCGCTTCTGAAGAAGCCCTCGTTAGATCCTGCTAATAACTAATAACCAATCTCAAAATTATCTTTCATCTCTAAAATAATAAAGAATGCAGTAGTTAAACAACTGTTGGGGGTAGTGACGTATAACAATATTTTTGAGAAATGTCTGCCAGGATTTAGTGAAAAATCACAGTACAGAAACTGCCCTTCTTAGGGTGACCAATGACTTATAGAGGTTGGAGGATGCTTGAGGATGATAGTGTTGCTTGATTTAACTGCAGTGTTTGATACAGTTAATTATTCAGTTTTAATTGATACATTAAAGAGATGGGTGGGAATATCTGGGGTGGTTTGTTTCCCATTTATCAAATAGGAAATTTGTAGTGTCTGTTGGAGTTGAGAAGAGCTTCTCTTCAGCAATAAATTGTGGTGTTCCGCAAGGATCAGTGTTAGGGCCAATTTTGTTTTCTTTTATCAATGTTACCTCTTGGTTCTGTGATTCGAAACGACAACATCAGGTTTCATTGCTATCCAGATGACCTACAGTTATATTTGTCATTGAATCCCAATGATCGGTCTAGTTTAAATGTTCTTCAAGCTTGTATAGCAGATATAAAAACTGGATGGCATGTACATTTCTGCAGTTAAATTCAAATAAAACAGAGGTTGTTATAATCAGTCACGTCAGATCAACACTTAATCAGTTGGTCCCAAATATTCAGCAGGTGGTGACAAATTTAGGCATCCATTTTGACACAAATGTACACAAATGTTTTATATATATATATATATATATATATATATATATATATATATATATAAAGTTTAAATCTGTTAGTTTTAACAACAAAAAAATAACCCCATAGGCATAAAATTGCTCTAAGCTGAAAAAACACTATTAAATGGCATGAATTTAAGATCTTACTATTAGTGGACCTTATTCATATTAGATACTAAGATTTTTATTCTTTATATTACAGTGGTAGGTCAATGTTTATTTGATGGAATTGTTATTACAGTAACAGTATGGTCATATAAAACACAAGACAATAAATGCAGCTGAAGTTTCTGCATGAAGCACCTGGCACTCTAGAGGGGAACGATGGTGTCGAACCCGCACCAGTACCTGCGTCCAACTCCTCCTCTACCTCTAGGTTTTCCTCCTCTCCCGGCGCAAGAATTTTCCTAAATGGAATGAGGACAGAAAATGATCATTTTATCTGCAAAAACACCAGTTCAGTCAATCACATCAGCTGTGAAACTAACATGAATTACCTCAAAGGCACTGGCTGGACATCAAAAGGGAAATCTTTGTTGAAAGTCAGAATGTTCTTAATAACTGTTAAGAGACAGAAAAATAATAATAATGATATATATGGCAAAGACATATCAGTTCTCTATATATTTAAACCCACATTAAATCCACATATGTACATACTGGGTTCCAGTTTTTTCAGGTCTTCTAACTTGAACTCCTCTTGAGATTGTGTGCACTAACAAAAACAAACATTAGAGAATCAGAGCTGATAAATCACCACAAATGTTAAGAATACTAATAAACAAATAATTAAGAAATCAGGTGACAACCCATAAGATAACTAACCTGTAAAGCTGCACTTCGCATTTCAAGACATGTTGCAAATTTTCCAATGTTTTTCTGGCAAAATACAATAAACAATCATATTTGTGAGATAACAGCAGTTTTTTTTAATCAGTTCTTCATGATTTACTGTTGTATCATTTAAAGCTGCACTATGTATCTTTGTGCTCTCTAGCGACATCTGTGGTGGAAACTTAAAACTGCAAGAAATTTGTGGAAGAACACTTTACGTCAGTCGTGTTTTGGCACTGATCATCTGGTGGATGAATCTCATGACTTGAGCTTTGCCTGTGTGTGTGTGTGTGTGTGTGTGTGTGTGTGTGTGTGTATCTGTGCATGCGTGTGTGTGTATGAGTGCGTGTGCGTGCCTGTGCGTGTGTGTGTGTATGAGTGCGTGTGCGTGCCTGTGCGTGTGTGTGTGTATGAGTGCGTGTGTGTGCCTGTGCGTGTGTGTGTGTGCCTGTGCGTGCGTGCGTGCGTGTGCCTGTGCGTGCCTGTGCACGTGTGTGTGTGTGCGTGCGTACCTGTGTGCGTGTGCATGCATGTGCATGTGTGTGCCTGTGTGTGTGCGTGCGTGCCTGTGCGTGCGCCTGTGTGTGCGTGTGGGTGTGTGCGTACCTGTGTGCACCTGTGTGTGTGCATGTGCGTGCATGTGCCTGTGTGTGTGCGTATGCCTGTGTGTGTGTTTGTGTGTGTGCGCCTGTGTGTGCGTGTGGGTGTGTGCGTACCTGTGTGCACCTGTGTGTGTGCATGTGCGTGCATGTGCCTGTGTGTGTGCGTATGCCTGTGTGTGTGTTTGTGTGCGTGCGTACCTGTGTGCGTGTGCGTGCGTACCTGTGTGCGTGTGCGTGCGTACCTGTGTGCGTGTGCATGCATGTGCATGTGTGTGCCTGTGTGTGTGCGTGCGTGCCTGTGCGTGCGTGCCTGTGTGTGTTTGTGCGTGCGCCTGTGTGTGCGTGTGGGTGTGTGCGTACCTGTGTGTGTGCATGTGCGTGCATGTGCCTGTGTGTGTGCGTATGTGTGTGTGGGCGTGCGTGTTCGTGACTGGAGATATTCAGAGCCGGAGTCATAACATCCTATTTTCATGTTGATATAATGTTATACGTTTAAAACTGAAATATTACTTGCTTTGATGTAGATAAACAACAGTCGTGTTCACATATTTTGAATGAATGAATTTTACATTTATAACGCTTTTCTGACGCTACACTCAAAGCGCTTTTACATAAAGAACAGGAGACTCAATCACCTCATTCACTACCAGTATATTTAATAAAATGTTTGATCTAAAATGAATGTTTGTATTAATTTAAGAGGTGATACTCGTGATATGGCTGATACAAGTCTATTATCTTTATATTATACAGCCTCGGTTGATAATGCAAGTGAACCGTATTACTAAAATAGTACGTCTATGTAATGCTCACAATAATACCGTAAACTAAAAACATAAAACAAGGATTTAATAATGGTGGGGATAAAATCTACTTAACTAAACATGAAAATAATCTGCTTAAAAATGCAATACAACAGTTATAAGAAGTCAGTTTCAGAAGTCATAAATATTAGTAAACATGTCACAGTAACTTCCCCCGACATGTAGACACATCGCAATCGATTAAATCACTCTCTCTCTCTTCAAAATTTCCCTGTAACTTTTAACTGCCTTGTCTAATGATAAAAAGGAAAATAACAATAAAACTAATATCATATACTGTCTGTAAATATGCGCATATCTCGTTTAAACAGATGTAATAAACCAACCTCACAAAACTTGAGCAGATCCAGCATCCTGTGGAGCACTCATTTATTTACCTCTAAAACACGTAATGTAACAGTCTCTCCTCAATAGCTCCCTGTAACTTATCTAATAAAAGGCAAATATCAATAAAACTTGTATAATATACCATTTGCAATCTAAGTAGGTAATCAAGGCCATTTAAACTGTCAGGAGATTGCTGCTTGCTGCCTGGATATCGGCATCAGCCATTAAACCCCATATCGGTCGACCACTAATCAATAATGGCAATTTGATCATTTTCAACCAGAAAATCTTACATAGTGCAGCTTTAAATAGTGATTGACAGCCGTCACCATACCTTCTGTTCCTCTGTAAAATCATGCAAGTTTGATGACTGCACTTCTTTCTGAAGTTGCCTCGCAAGTCTGATGAAACATCACAATGATCGGTCAGTAAATTACAGACTGAAACTGACATCTGCATTCACATTTTGCGTATTTTGTCCTCATTAAAAACATCTACTGCTAAAGAAATAAACAGTACATTTAAAACACATGTATAAAATCATCATAAACACACATAAGAAGACTCCAGGCATATCAGTAACCTTAAAACAGCAGTTTATATTCTACATGGAGAGGGTCCCCTGGTGGGGGCTGCCATGTTAGGATCACATGACCAGTAACTTCCCTGTTATTGGATACTTTTTCTCAATGCATTAAAGGCTAAAAGTAGCACATTTCTACATTAACATCGGTAACTGAAAACTATTGCGTTTGAATAATAGTGTACCCCCTCCCTTATGTGTCAGTTTAAGTCCAAGACGACATAAACACTAAAATTACTGAGTGCGCCTTTAAATACACTGCAAATGCAGCTGTGAATCTTGTGTTTTATGACAGTAAATGTGCTTGAACTTGGATAAAACCTTAAAGAAAGGCAAAACTACAGTTTGAAAAGCAGAAGGATGAAAATAGTTGTGTTTGAACAGCATTGACCTAAATGGCATTCATTCAGATGAGCACAGACACAGTAAAACTCCACCCAGTGCTGGAGGGTGTGGCGCGCGACACATAATGCAAACAGGCTGTCAGACAGTTACGTACTCACTGCATCTCATGCACATCAAGCATGCATTTAATGTAACACTGTATGATCATGTATGATAAAGTACAAACAACACAACAACGAGTACGTGTGGCGGGAAATACTTTACAACTTTGTGTCATTGCAATGCATCAATTTTCATTAATGGAATGCAACGAGTTCTAATTGTATTGCTTGAGGGAAAACATGCTTATGCACTTTTCACCCGGTCTTAATCAGAGCTCGCAGAAAATTTGCATTCATTGTAATCATAAACGCGCAACTTACATTTGATATTCATCGATGGCTTCTACCAACTGCCCCCACGAATCAAAGTCCGTGCCCTTTTTAAAACTCGCGTGCCACTTCTGGACGGTCTTGGTGACATCTGACATCTTTTCGGGTTAAAGTTGCACGAAAGGTTTGCGGTCGGTCATCGCTGGGGAAGTTTTAGCTCCAGCGAACCGCCTGTTAGACGCACTGGGCTCCGGATGCACCAGTGGCACTGACAGACACCGACACAGGCCTGATGCGCGTGCAACCAAACTACCTGCCACAGAGACCGGAAGTCGTGCCCACGGAGCGTTTTCAGAATAAAAGTCAGGACATGTCTTGAGGGATGAGGTAAATTTCGCACTGATAGTTTCAGAAAATTCCAGATAAACTAAAAAATGTAGAAATATGAGAATTATGCCATGTTTATATGAAGCAGGTAGAGTTTTTTTATAAATAAATAAAAAAAATAAATCTAAATAAAAACTACAACTACAAAAAATATTGTTTGTGTACTTATCGTCATTTGAATTTTTTGGAAAAACCATAAGCTGTATACTTTATTAATCTCTCTGGTATTTATTAACTTTGATGCAGTGTAGTAGGACAGTACGTATTATTATCATTCTTTCCGAATGAGCACTTCTGTTCTTTATTTTTATTTAATTATATATATATATATATATATATATATATATCAGAGTAATTACGTCAGTGGGGTTTAAATCAATGGGCGTGTCAAATACGTCACTGGAGATGCGTCATACAGGAAGAACGTTCATTGTTTTGGCGTTTCCTGATCTGCATCTGTGGAGTCTCGCCGATTAAAAAAACAATAACAAACATCTGAAAGTCGATACATTTCTGGTACGTACACACATCTATTTTTATTTATCCTAGCTTTATAAGATTGTTAGAATTAATTCTGTAGCTTCTGTGTTTACTCCTGTCATTGTCTGCTGTTTTAATTTATTAACAAAATTAAACACGAATTTCGATGTATGCTCGTATTAGGACCATGAAGCGTCAGTCTAGATGCCTTTTAACTAATATTGAGTGGATTTCTGTGTCTAAATCATATAAAACAGATGATAAACAGGCCGAGATGATATAAATAGAGCTGCATTATCAAAAGACACATTGATCATTCAGTCAACGCTTGTATCATTGAATTGTTGTGTAATTCATAAGGATTTTGTGCTAAATTAATGTTTTCTGTACATCTGAAATCCACAGTGATAATTTGCTTAGTCATTTACCTCCATTACTTGTACACAACATTCATGTTCATCGATGTAAAGATGAATACAGCACCTTTAGTGTCTGATCGCCTCATATCTCTATTTATACCTATAGAAACTTATGCAAAGATTGAGATAATACAGTGTTTCACACACCTGTCACTAACGGCATCAGTTGCGTTCTTGAGTAAACATCAAGAAATGACTATAGAAATTAAACACCAAATGACTCACTATCCAGAAATTGTACAAATATTCAGAGTGGTAGTTTTCAGCAACTCTAGTTGCCCCAGAGCTAATAAATTGGTTATTAATGATTAATAAATTGGTTTTGAACCAATATTTGTTTCTTCTCGTCTAGCTATCTGTCACCATGACTCACTGGTTCCACCGAAACCCTCTGAAAGCAACAGCGCCCGTGTCCTTCAACCTGTATGGAGTGGCATCCAGCCCTGGTGCCAATAAGATCTGCAAGTGAGTACAAGCTACAGTATTAGTTGCTGATATATTTATGTATATCAGCAGTTTATTCAGAGACACATTTAATCTTTTTCAGTGACCTGAGAACGGCGCGTGCCAGGCTGCTGGACATGTTCACAGATGCCACGTGTACACCTGAGATCATGAAGAAAGCCAGTGATGAATATTTTGCTCTTTTACAGGGTCAGTTTACAGGGTCTGGTCCCATATTTCCATTTTGCTGATGATACTGTTTGTTAAACTTTTTGCTGCTCTATATTTCCTGAATATGTGAAGGTTTCATTTTGCCGCTGGATGGAACCACACAAGAGAACAAGCTTCGCTTTATCCAGAACTTCAAATGGACCAACACTTTACAGGGAAATATTGCAAGGTAACCCTGTAATATTTACACAAATATATAGTTATTTCTTAAAAAAATATATAATTTGGGGAGGTCTGGGTATCTCGGCGAGTATTGACGCTGACTATCACACCTGGAGTCGTGAGTTTGAATCCAGCCAGGTCTCATTAGCAACCAAATCGGCCCGGTTGCTAGGGAGGGTAGAGACACATGGGGTAACCTCCTCGTGGTCGCTATAATGTGGTTCTCGCTCTCGGTGGTGTGTTGTGCGTGGATGCCGCGGAGAATAGCGTGAAGCCTCCACATGCGCTATGTCTCCACGGTAACGCGCTCAACAAGCCACGGGGAGAAAAAAAACATGATCTAATTTAAAAGTAATCTTCTCTTCTTTTTTTTCAGTGCTCAGCAGGATGCCATTTTTGAGTTTGTGTCAATGGCGTTTAATGTGGCCCTCTGGTACACTAAGTTTGCATCCAGGCGGGCCGGAAAGGAAAAGTAAGTTTAATTTGTGTCCCGCATACATGAGCGTCATTTTAATAGTTGGTTAAAGTCATTTCTCAAGCTTTGCATCTTTTTTTGTAGCATCACAGAGGACGAGGCCAAAGATGTTCACAAGAGTTTGAAAATCGCTGCTGGTATATTTAAAACTCTTAAGGTAAATTCTGCTTAATACTTTCTCTTGCGAAAGAGTCACAGCTTGTTAATTAAAGTAATAATCCACAAGAGGCCGAGAATTACAGGGATATTACTATGAAGTGTCTACTAAAACTACAGTCTTGACCAACACAAAATAGGTGTCGTTTGAAAGTTTAGAAGCTACACTTTATAACGCATGTAGACAATATGACCAAAACTGAACAAGTGCTTTGAAATTTGCAGACAAATCAGAAAAGTTCTGTTTTGATCATATATTTTTTTTAAATTGCACTGTACAATTATTGCAATCAGTAAAAAAATCAAACTCATCAAATATTCATGTGTCATATGTTGTTGGAAAGCTCTCAAAGAGTAAAATACAAACAGCCTATTTGTTTTACATCCAGACATAAATATAGCGAGTAACAGCTAAATATATGTCTTTGAAAATTATTTTGATGTTGCTTATATGCCGCATTTTGGCTTATAACTTCACGAAAAATAAAGGGAACATAAAATATCACATATCATTATTTAGAGGAGGCGATTATCTTCCAAACGAGTCCACACACAAGATAATCAGATGTATAGATCATTAGATAATCCACATGAAGCACAATGTTACATATGACCACCAGGAGATGGCGCCAAATACATGACACAGACTCAATGATGACTCAAATGGCACAGGATGAAACTGAATGAGATGATTATCTTTCAAACGAGTCCACACACAAGATAATCAGATGTATTGATCATTAGATAATCCACATGAAGCACAATGTTACATATGACCACCAGGAGATGGCGCCAAATACACGACACAGACTCAATGATGACTCAAATGACACAGAATGAAACTCATTCATGACTAAAATCATGTCTGCATGCTATGCAAACCTTTAGTCATTGTTGTGTTTGCATGTGTAATTAGTTCTTATGTACAATTATTATGATTTATGTGTTTGGAGAAGCTTTTTGGGCACTTGGAGACACTATGTACAATAGGATAAATCATTTTTGTAATGCTATAACTTTTGATTGCTTTGTCGTATGAACACAACATTTTTCTCAGATACAGTTGACATGATCGGGAACAAGTTTTTCAGAGCCACTTTATTTACACAGAGATATATAATGTCAAATAAGAAAAAAAGGAAATTCTTGGCTAAACATTTTTAGTGATTTTTAGGAGAGTCAGGCTGAGAGTCTCAGAATGTATCTTAATCTATATAATTAAAAATGTTGAGTAGTTTTCTTTTCAATGATACCAAACACTTGACCCTCGTTGTTGTCGAGTTATAAGCTTTTAATTTTGGGCGTGCCACTGAAACGGGAAATCTTCAAAACATCCTCAGAGTTTAAAGGGTTAATGAGGGAATGATCTACAATCCCATAAAGCATTGCGAACGATGCAAACTAACTAAAATATATAAAACTATTTATTTAGTTTAATTTAAATGTAGAAGCAATATATTTAAAGAATACTGCAAAATATTCACATGTATAAGTTAATTGAGACTGTAGGGAACCCGACTCGACAGCGTCATTTACAGAGCATCATTGGAGTGGGTTTGTATTAATTACAAAGCTGGCAAGATACATGTATTTGCACCACCGGAATGACCTTTGACTTGTGTAAAGCTTTGGGTGCTGTGCTTCCTTTCAGGAGACTCATATTCCCCGTCTGATCACTCCAGCAGAGAAAGGCCAAGATCTGGAGCCCAGAGTCATTGACGCTTACATTGTTCAGAGTCAAGCTGAGGCTCAGGAGGGTATATAATCCCTATTTAAACTGACATTACTGATCACATTAGTGCTTATTTGATTGTATGTAATTTGAGATCACGTGTCTTTGTGTTTAGTGACCATTGCCAGAGCCATTGAGCTGAAGCACAACGTCTCCCTGATAGCAGCACTGGCGTATGAGACGGCAAACTTCTACCAGAAGGCCGGTGAGTTAAAACACGCTTCTGTTGCTACTGACTTTGTCATTTAAAGGAATAGGTGACCCATCAATGAAAATCTCCTTATGTTTCTCCAAACAACACAATTGTTATTTTACAATTATTTTCAGTGGAACACAAAATTAGATGTTTAGCGAAATGTTCGTGCTGCTTTTTCTTCCATACCATGAAAGTGTACGGTGACCAAAAAGGACAAATATTTGGGTGAGGAATATATGGACACTTTTTACATTTCTGGTAAATAGTGGGATTAACTTCTATAACGGAGAATGTGAGCAGAGGCAGACCAAAATATCGGTTTTACCAATCAATCGTGCCGTTAGTTGCATTTTGGAACTATCGGTTATCGGTAAAAATCTATGCCGATAGTTTCCGAAAGGAATTTTTTTTATTCCTCCGTTTTCCGGCTTAAAACGTGGAACGACTTCGTTCTACAGTATAACAGCGGCCTCTAGAGGGGAAGTAAAAACGATCACTGACCCCTCGTGGGGATTGTCTGTATCTATATGTGTCATTATTGACTGATTTTTATTTTTTATTTTCTCACTTCAATGCTTCAATTTAATTTTGGTATTTTGATCAGATATTCAAGTGCTCTAAATTGAAGCGAGTGCGTGCAAAAGTAAAAATGCCACTATGAAAACGTTCCACCTGCATCGTGTCTTCAACTTCAGATCTTGTGAATAATAATAAGTAATTAAAAAATAATAATCTGGTGAAATATATAGGCTATAAAAGCTTAATTTGGTTAATACTCACTTATAGAGCACTGTAACGCTGCCAAGCCTCCGTCATTTCATAATATTTTGTATTTCGGGCTTCTATATTTGTTTAAAATTCCTGCGTTATGCACCAAATCTTTATTTATATATATATATATAATGCCAGGGTAATATAAAACAAATAATAATGTTATATATTAATAAAAAATTTAAAAAAATAACATTTTGCAAGATATCTGCTGCTAAATTAAGGCAGAATTGCTTAATTACAGTCGGTGAAATAGCATGCAGATTGTAGTAATTAGATTTAGAATGAGTTCCATTCTGTGTCATTTAGGTCATCATTGAGTCTGTGTCGTGTACCTGGCGCCATCTCCTGGTGGCAATATATAACAGTCACCAATCACATGTTTCTCTGCCTAAATATGGATGATTTTTGCACCAATCTGAACCCAATCCGATTGGTTTAGCGTTCCATGATGCTACATCATTTCTGATGACGTCATCTGATCCAGGAAAGCTAACGTGTTTTCAGCAAGATTGCAAGGACATATAGTTGTGATTGTAACACAGTGAATGGATTTTATTTAAATTTGTTCTCAGATCACACTCTGAACACGTTGGATCCTGAATGTAGCAGTAAATGGAAGAAATACCTGCAGCTCAAGCAGCACTTCTACATGGCTTATGTGAGTCTTTCGATGCACAACACACTCTTGTGTCTATGTTGCACATTTAATTCGTGCATTACAGTATGAATAAACGCCATGCTATTACATCATCACAACTGACTCCAGTGATCTTTTAAAAGTTAATGTATTAGTGAAGATGATTGTTTGTGTGTGTAATCTTTCAAATGCTGGATTTGTTTGTTATTTACAGGCGCACTGTTATCATGGACAGACTCTTCTTGCGGGCGATAAGTGTGGAGAGGCCATCAGATCCCTACAAGAGGCTGAGAAATGTACGGCTGTAATTAATTTGACTCAAACAAACATGTTAGCGATATACAGAGCACAACAGTCAACAATCACTTACATTTTTTCCATAGGGAAATAGATTATTAATGCGTATAAACCTTTAAAGACAGACCTATTGTGAGCTCCGAGGCTGTTAATCGATGGTATATGCTTCTGTTTAAGCCATCAGTCCACGTTATTTCTACGTCTTTTTATATAAATCGTGATTAAGAACTACACTACCCATGATCCCGAGGGGAAATCCACCAGTCAGAGAATCGCGGTGAGCAAAGTGTGCCAAAAGAGCTCTGCGGCGACCGCACACTTCCATACCACACTTTTTTTGTTGTTTTTTTTTTCTCCCCAATTTGGAAAGCCCAATTCCCAATGCGCTCTTAAGTCCTCATGGTGGCGCACTGACTCGCCTCAATCCGGGTGGCGGAGGACAAATCTCAGTTGCCTCCACGTCTGAGAGCGTCAATCCGTGCATCTTATCACGTGGCTTGTTGAGCGCGTTAGCATGGAGACCCAACGCATGTGGAGGCTTCACACTATTCTCCGCCGCACCCAGGCACAACTCGCCACGCGCCCCACCGAGAGCGAGAACCACATTGTAGCGACCATGAAGAGGTTACCCCATGTGACTCGACCCTCCCTAGCAACCGGGCCAATTTGGTTGCCTTGGAGACCTGGCTGGAGTCACTCAGCACGCCCTGAATTTGATCTCGCGACTCCAGGTGTGATAGTCAGCGCCAATTCTCGGAAAACTACCCAGACCCCTCTTCCATGCTGCACTTTAAATTATGCAATCAAGTCGCTCTCCCTACACTCTAAAGCTGCGTTCACACTGCCGGCGACATCAACACCATCCCATTCATTTTCAATGAGAGCACAGCGACTTCCGGCGACACGAGCTGTCGCGACCATTGGCGACTTGATGTGGGCGTGTCCAGCGACGCGCAAAGTTGAGACAAGTTCAACTTTATTCAAATGAAGAGCGACTTACGGAAGCGACAGCCAATAGGAGAGAAGACGGGAGAGCTCACGTGATCCTTCTCTCTCTCTCTCAGCTCCTGCAGTAATGATGGATGAAAGGCTAATTCTTGCAGTTAGCAGTTATCCAGTGCTCTATGATACGTCTCTTCCCACGTACAAGGACGTTTTTAAGAAAAATACTCTGTGGAAAGGTATCTGACTCCGAGATTGAATGGTTTTGTGGACCCAGACAGACCGGCGTTTGTGTTTTCGCCGCAGATAAACCGCCGCTATGGCAAAGAGCAACGCCTTGTTTCTCGTTCATCTTTGATATAAACCATTTTATGTACTGATTCCATTTATATTTAGTCGTTTCCCTCCAAAATGTTTGTTTTTAGCGGCAAGAAAAGCGATTCGCTGTCAACAGCAATGGAATGACATCCGTGAATGTCATTTATAAACGTTACTAGGCAACCAGTAGTGGGAACGCCCACTAGCAACTTCACCGCCAACGACCTGCAGCGACAAAGTTGCTGGCAGTGTGAACGCAGCTTTAAACTACTTATTTATTTGTATATATCTGAATATTTAGCAACAGAATTAAAGGAATATTCCAGGTTCAATCAATCAACAGCATTCGTGGCATAATGTTGATTACTACAAAAAAAATATTTTATTATTATTATTAAAATACTTTTCTTTAAAAAAGCAAATCGAAGTTACAATGAGGCACTTACAATGGAAGTCAATGGGACCAATTTTTGGAGGGTTTAAAGGCAGAAATGAGAAGTTTATAATTTTTATAAATGCACTAACATACATTTTTTCTGTTAAACTCAGTTATTATTTGAGCTGTACATTTGTTTAAATCGTAGATTTACGATCGTTGTAAGGGTTAAGACTTCATGGCGTTACGTCGCCATGGTAACAAAGTTGTAAAATTGGATATAACTTTACACCGATGCGGTTAGTAAGTGAATTTATCACACTAAAATCATGTTAACACACATATTGTTTATGTCTTGTGTCTATACTTTTAAAACAGTGATTATTTGAACATTTACGGATTGCCCCCCCCCCCCCCCCCCCCCCATTGACTTCCATTGTAAGTGCCTCACTGTAACACACATTTGTCCTTTTTTTTAAGGTAAAGGAGGGACAAGTCCAAATGTGGTATTCAACATTATACCACAAATGCTGTTTATTAAGCTTAACTTGTATTGAACCTGGAATATTCCTTTAAATATATTGATTCTATACTTATAATCAACTTTAAATCAATAGTTTTCTATTTTACTCCCGGAAACCAAGACGGCTGAAAAAGTGGATGGTCACTGTTGCGCTCTGTAATGTTTTATTTGGTATTTTAGTGGACATATTTCCAATTCTAAAATATATTATGTTTCTGGTGTATTAATCTCAAGGAAAGAGAAGTTATAGCAACTTTATCAGAATTGATTCATTAAATGTGATCTTTTTGTATTATGTTAATATTGCGGCTTTTAGTCTGAGCGTTTGTCATTTGTTTTGAATTAATGTTTGTTGGTGGCAGGTTACTCGCGTGCTGAAGCGTTGTGTAAGGAATACCGTCAGATGAAGGGTCCCGGCAGCACGGCCAAACCCTCCGAACAGCTGTTCTTCAAGAAACTGGGCACGTTCATAAAAAACACACTGGAGAAATGCCAGAGAGAGAACGGCTTCATGTGAGTACACAAATAAGACGTATGAGTATGAGTCGCTTTCACTTTGGAGTTTGGAGTTCCTGCACATCTCAAATGCTAACTTTATAGCTAACATTTTATGTATCCTAAAAACACACAATTAAATAATATTTCCCCATTTTGTTTACACAAGTTGACAAAATTACAGCTTGATTGAAAATGACGCCCGAAGGTTTGGAGAGAGAGACATGTGATTGGTGACTGTTACATATGGCCACCAGGAGATGGCGCTAAGTACATGGCACAGACTCAATAGCAAATGAGGGCTTGCTAGTGCGTGCCAGGGCCAGTTGCGTTCCCACTGTCTTTTCCGGGGCTTCGTCATATCTCCCTGTGGCCGATGGCCAATGGCCTTTGGCCCGCCGATTACCCTTGGGCCAAACTAAGCCAACCTGTGATTGAGGCGGGTACAATGTCAAAGGCAGATTTTCGCTAAACTTCCCAGGTTATGCATCCAGTGCACAACTGTACATTTTTAAAATTCAGGCACAGTACAAATTTGTTAAAATGCCAAATGGAAAATCCGGTGTCCAAAGAAATGACGTTCCATGGTTTGGTGAACTTTCATAGAGGGCGTGCTGGGACATCGTCCCGCTGTTAGTGGAGAGACC
>JAVLUX010000236.1:1832500-1862500 GCA_032164185.1 Moxostoma hubbsi
TTAGCACTTATTAATCTTTATTAATGTTAATTTCAACATATACTAATAAATAAATACATTTTTACATTAAAGGTTGAAAATGTTCACATTAGTTAATGCAATGAACAATAGTATCGTTACAAATTAACATTAACAAAGATTAATAAATGCTTTTATAAATACAGTATCTCACAAAAGTGAGTACACCCCTCACATTTTTGTAAATATTTGATTATATCTTTTCACGTAACAACATTGAAGAAATGACACTTTGCTACAATGTAAAGTAGTGAGTGTACAGCTTGTATAACTCAACACACAGCCATTAATGTCTAAACTGATGGCAACAAAAGTGAGTACACCCCTAAGTGAAAATGTCCAAATTGGGCCCAATTAGCCATTTTCCCTCCCTGGTGTCATGTGACTCGTTAGTGTTACAAGGTCCCAGGTGTTATCAGGTGACTCGTTGTGCATGACACCGCGGAGACTCACAGCATGTGGAGACTCATGCTACTCTCCACGATCCACACACAACTCACCACACGCCCCATTGAGAGAACCACTAATCACCACCACGAGGAGGTTACCCCATGTGACTCTACCCTCCCTAGCAACCGGGACAATTTGGTTACCCCATGTGACTCAACCCTCCCTAGCAACCGGGCCAATTTGGTTACCCCATGTGACTCTACCCTCCCTAGCAACCGGAACAATTTGGTTACCCCATGTGACTCAACCCTCCCTAGCAACCGGGACAATTTGGTTACCCCATGTGACTCTACCCTCCCTAGCAACCGGGCCAATTTGGTTGCTTAGGAGACCTGGCTGGAGTCACTCAGCATGCCCTGGATTCGAACTCGCGACTCCAGGCTGATAGTCAGCGTCAATACTCGCCGAGATACCCAGGCCCATTGCAACGGTTTTCTAAATAATTAACAGGTTTTTATTGTTGCATTTGTACTTTTATTTTCATTCAAATGACTAGCATTTTGTAGAGTAGAAGAACTAGTAATACAATATATATATTTATTGACACTTTGTTGAAAATCATAACATTGTGAAGCATTTCAACATTGACATCAGCAAATGAATGTGGCTTAGTGGACAAACAGCATTTTTGTGTATTTAAGGATCAACTTTAATATCAACTTTAATATCAACAAATATGTGGAACTTCCTTCTGTTTGCTTGCTTTAATAATGATGGGAAATTCTTATTTGAATGTGTGTTTTTAGAAGATGTGCTCTCAAGATCACAACACAAGGGTACAAAAGGCACATGCATACAGATATAAGTGTTTTCTGAAGGCAAAATTCATGAGAAGCATTGTATTTTGATTCCTTTTAAGCCTTAAGCCAGTATTTACATTAGATAACTAATGTGAAGCACCTGCCCTTTGTAAACGCATCCACGGATCTTAAATGTCTTGCAATGTTACTTCTGGAATATGTGAACGTTTGAAGAAATTCTGCTAATCCTTCAGTTTATGAGTTAATAAGGGAAGTTTTTAAGATTGTTTTCATGAGTCAGTCTGTCCATTGTAATGTACAGGAACAGTCGAGTGAAGACGTCAAACCTCGACAGCTGAAGCTGATCCATTTCTCTAATGGAGAGATTCTGAGTGAGGAAGAGGAGGAGGAGGAAGATGAGATTCATCAAGAGTTCGGTGCACCTGGTGTGGTCAGTACTGAAGAGAGAGAGAGAGAGAGAGAGTTCCCATTTATATATCTGAACATTTTCAGTAAGACACTTACAATGGAAGTCAGTGGGGTCAATCTGTAAACATTAACATATTCTGTTTCAAAAGTATAGTCACAAGACGTAAACAATATGCGCGTTAACATGATTTCAGTGTGATAAAATCACTTACTAACCGCATCTGTGTGAAGTTATAGCCAATTTTACAACTTCATTGGTATGATGAGGTAACGCTGTAAACATCATAGATATACACATAGATGCCTTGTTCGGATCCGCCAATCGCGGTGGCATCATTGAATGTAAAGTTAATGGAGAAGAAGCGCCATACCGCTGCATAAACTGTTTCAGTGTGGACAGTTCAATTGACTGACTGGGTGCTAATTTTCAGTAGGCTATCTTCGCCATACATTTATTTATAGAGGAATTAGCATTTTGCAACGGGGACATGTTTCACATTTAAAGACAAGATTTAAAATACTTCACAATGTTTAAGGATAATCTGATAATCTGAAAGTTGGCTGGAAAAGACAATAGACTTTGCAGACCGTATCTGTCAGTGTATTGTCGGACGGCTCTTGACCTATCCAATATGGCGGACGCACCGACGTTTCAAAGTCCATAGAAACAGGTGCTAATAAGAGATCTATGCACAGATACATATGAGGGCGTTGATTTCTAGAGTTTCACGTTAGATAAAATGCACATTAAAGTGATGGAAATGGTTTATTCGCAGAACGATGATGTGTTTTGACCATTCCTGCATGTGTTATTGTGCTAGCTTGATGTGACTAGCCCACCGAGTGGTCCAATCTTGACGCACAATATTTTGAACATGGCGCTTGTTATTCGAAAGTTTTTAACCCCCAGCGGGTCGATAAAGTGGGTCCTCGCAGTACGCCAGAACAGTTTTGAGAGCGGGCACTCCCATGTACGTGGAGATCGGCGGTGTATGGGCAATCTGGGCATTTCAGCTATTTCAACCCACATTATATCATTTATATATTGCACTTATTCTGTGGTGTCTCGTGGATGCATTTAATAAATGAGATACTTGATCCAAACCTTACAAATAAAACTGTCCCCAAAGCATGGAGAGGTCTTTCAGCGGCTCCCTCATGATAATGTGCATGACATAGTAGATGGAAATGCACAACAATTCATATTATCTTAAGTCAAATGTTAGAAATATGCTTAAAAATGTTAAACATTTTGGATGGAAACCCAGAAAACATGAACCTTGCTCTAAAAAAATATATTTTGTGGTGTAAATGTATACAAAAATATATTAAACTCTTTACATTGAATAAGTAAGTTTAAGCATGCACTTAAATATTAAGTAAATGCTACATTTGTACTCTAAGCTTATAAGTAAATATTATTTATGATTGTTATTTTACAATCCATGATTTTAAATCAACCCTAAAGTAGAAAAACGTGTCATTTTTGAGTAATGTACATTTCACAGGTAAATAAATTAAGTACGTTTTACTTAACTTTTCAAAGCTGGTGTTCCCAGCATGCAACAGGCTTGAATAATTAATGAGCTTGCAGGGTTTCACTGTTTGCAAGTTTACTTACACTGTTTTTATTGCTGCAATCCGCCACCAGGATTGAGGCGAGTAACCGCGGCACCACGAGGACTTGCTATGTAGTGGGAATTGAGCATTCCAAATTGGGAGAAATGGGGATAAAATTAAAAACAAAATAAAATGCTGTTTGTCAATGAAATATGTTTCATGTTTTTTTACCTTTTAGGGAAACTGGAAATGGAAGGATTATTCTTGGTTTTGGGCGACACAGCTTGTGAGAAACTCTTTGCGAAGTAAGAGATGTCTTTCTCATTAGAAGCCTTTCACATGTCCAGCTTTTCTTTTTTTGCACAATATATCCCGCAATCCTGGGTTCAAAAGCTCTCTTTTATGAGAGGAATGTTCTGTTTAATTATAATAACTGAGCACGTCTTTATTTCTTTATAGTTTGTGATTTCCTTGGAGAGAAAATGGCTAGTTTACTGGGACTGAATGCTGCTAAATATCAGTATGCTGTTGATCAGTACCACAGAGACCATCAGGTATCACAGAACTCCGTTATCATTCACAAGGGCTTAGATTTGGCTTGAAAATTGGGGGGTGACAGTGTGATGAATTTACATGTTTCCATTGATCATGGTATAAATATTGGGGGGTTATTCCCCCCCCCCCCAGGAATCTACGCCCCTGATCATTCATATGAGACATGTAATACTTAGTGGAATTTTCAAACTTTAAAATGTACGTAAAAACATTTTCAATGGGTATGAAATCTAAAAGTGTTGTGTTTGTACAGAATGAAACAGAAGAAGCTCTCCCCATGAGCACCAAGGAGAATCAGGAGAGAATTCATCTATCTCAATTAGTAAACAAACCATATGGAGCCATAAATGTGCAGGACAACACGGAAGAACAAACCTCAGAAGAGACACCACAACATGAAAGAGAACACAAGGAGAAATGCAACTGTAACACTGTCAATTATGACCATTAAGGTCAACATGAGAGCCTCTTTTAATTCTGTAATGTGACCTGGGCTATTTCAAAATATTAACCCTTGAGCGACCTTTGGGACATTTTTGTCTTTTTCATTTTTGTTTTTTTCTATCATTTTGGCTGTGTTAATGCCAACAGCATACATTTTGCCAAAGGTGTGTATTTCTGGGGGACTTGTGATATTTCAACCTCATTTCCTATAATACATCTATAATACACAAAGTAGTCACACTCGGGACCATCAGGACAAATATGTCCCCATTGAAACCCATTAAAATGGCAATATTTGATCCCAGAACCATTAAAGCATAAAATCATGAATTCAATGATTATGCTTTCATTCCGGAGCCCTGGATTCAAAATGAGTATTATTTTATATTTTCCACCAGATGGCGCCATTTATCTCATGTTTAGCCTGTGGAGCAAATACAAACTTTTCCCCAATTCTCTGTTTACTGTATTATAGAGACCTGCAGGACAACTGAATACATGATGCAGCTAGAATTGTGTGTGTGTTTTGTATTTGTGTTTTGAGAAATGTGTGTGTGAAAAACACCAATAGCATTATGTAAACAAACTGGCATTTAAAAGGTTAAAATCCTGACAATTATTGAATATTTGGCAGTTATGATCAGGACTGTCATTGGTTAAAAACTAATAATAATAATAAAGTCACTTAAAGTGGAAAATAATATTAATATATATTTTTATGGCAATTTTTTGATGCAGATATTTTTGTCCTCTAGGGTCCTGAGTGTGAGTTTTTTTTTTTCTTTTTTTTTTAATCTGACACTGCACAAAAATGAATAATGCATCAAAATCAATGTTGTTGCTAATCATTGGCATATACCAGACTGTGATAATAAAAATAAATAAATAAATAAATATATTTTTAAATTTCTCTTAGCATTTAGTATATGAAAATAATTCATTTTGTGTTTTTTCCACCAATAAAAAACAGCATTGGCTTTATATAAACAAACTGGCATTAAAGGGTTCAAATCCTGACAATGAATGAATATTTGGTAGTTATGATCAGGACTGATGTTGGTAAAAAAAACTAATGAATTGAAAGTGGAAAATAATATTAATGTAATGTTATTATGGCAGTTTTTTGACTTTGTTGGCAAATAAAGTTTTATTGGAAAAATGCAGGGCAGGGCTTGATGTAATCTGTTTCAATTGATTGGACAGTGATGTCAAACAAAAAGGAAAGCCGTTTTATATGTAAATAAACTCAGGTAAATTGGCATGCGAGTGACTTGCACTTAATAATTTTAAACGACTGCGCCATTTTGTTTGGTTGGCGCTTTACGCATACATTTCCCGCTTTGCACTTCTTCAAAAGGGGCACGCATGCGCGGTTGATTTTCTAGCCATTTTAGTGGATTTCTAACAGCCATCGAAATAGAACAAATGCGTAGAATAGCCACATTGAATATCGTATGGAAGCGTTTAGCGGCCCATATATGGTCTCAACTAGGTAAATTATGTTGGAGTAGAATAATACTCTCATATTTTACTCCAACTGCCATTAAAACGTGTAATTTCATTTCTGACAGTATCAAGCGCCTTCACTGAGGGCATGGTCACGTGATAAACGTTACTTTTCTCATCGCCGATGAAGGGCAATCAATCACAGTCGCTTATGATTACTACATTATGATTCTATTTTTTGGCGATACTTTTATGGTATAAATCTTTGGAACTGATATATTAAAAAAAAATCAAATTTATAGTGTATATATGTTTCTACCAAAACAAAAGTCATCTTGAGATTTGAATTCGATTTAATGAAGATTTGGCTCTCTGGGCCACACAGCGCCCCCTGGAGGAATAATCCTTCATGTCATACGCGAATGAGTTTTCCACCCAATACTAACAACAATGGAGGAGAGGTTAATAGCTGCCGTGTCCGACTATCCAGAGTTGTACAATTCTACAATAAATTCATATAAAGACGCTGCGAGAAAAGCCAAAGCGTGGAGAGCTGTGAGTCTGCAAGTTGAAATACCTGGTAAGAGTTGATAATTCTAATTTATTTCTTACTAATAGAACTGTTAGCTATGTGCTGTTAGCTTGACGCAGAGTTAGGCTAACTGGAATGCATATTTTAAGATTTGATGTAAATCTCGTGAATTTTGTGTTTACATAATCATAGAATGAACTGAAGTTGTTTTTCCAGTTGCAAAGATATCTAATTGGTTTAACAGGTAGATTTGACACTATGTGTGTATGCAAACTTTGTTTTGCAGTTTGTTGACTCCGATCTGGACAGTAAGTGTGATTTTTATTTTATTTAAAGTTTAGCGAGTTTCTGATTTATAAATATATTTATGATTTTTAATCATGTTTAATAGCCATTTCTGGTGAAGAACTACACTACCCACAATTCTGAAGGGAAATCCACCAATCAGAGAATTGTGGTGTGCAAAGCTCGCCAAAAGAGCTCGGCAGTGACCGCCCACTTCCATGCCGCACTGTGAACGATGCAATCAAGTCGCTCTTCCTACACTCTCAAATTACGTATTTATTTGTATATATCTGAATATTTAGTAATAGAATTTAAGGAATATTCTGTGTTCAATACAATTTAAGCTGATAACTGGGAAAATAAAAATATTATTATTGCTAATTTGTTATGGTGTATTTACAGCAGTGACATTGTACGTGCGCGCACACACACATACAGTGTCTGGTGTTTAGGATTGGGACTAAACACCAGAGTGGTGGTGGCGCAGTGGGCTAAAGCACATAACTGGTAATCAGGAGGTTGCTGGTTCTATCCCAACAGCCACCACCATTGTGTCCTTGAGTAAGACACTTAACTCCAGGTTGCTCCGGGGGGGATTGTCCCTGTAATAAGTGCACTGGAAGTCACTTTGGATAAAAGCGTCTGCCAAATGCGTAAATGTAAATGTAAACAGCTGTGTGGCCACAAGAAAGCCACTTGTTAGTGAGGCTAATCAGAAAAAACGACTTCAATTTGCTAGGGGGGCATAAAGATTGGACTGTTGAGCAAGTAAGACGGTAAGTGCATGAAGCGACGCACCCGCCATGCATACTGCCCACTGTACAAGCCTCTGGAGGCCGTTAGAGCTGCACGATTCTGGAGATTCAGTGATTTACAAAACCTGGACGTAAGGGTACTTAATATAGTAACATGTCATTTAGACTAGAGGTCCTGACAACATGTTCTCTGGTTCAATCTGTTTTAAAGTCGACAAGAAGGTGCAATTATAAACCAAACAGCACCTTGTGATTATTGCAACAAACTAAAAATAAAAACTTCATTAAAATCTGCATTGAAAAAAATTCGAAGTAAAAAGTGCAGAAAAAAAAGCTTCATTAACAGTTCTATTTTAACTAGGTGTTAATCTGGCAAGCAAATATGCAATTAAACACATATTTTTTTTATTTTTTTTATATATTAATATGAACTATTTCAATTAAAACTTAAGGCTTTCAGTGTTTCTCTTTTAAAAATTGCTTCAAGTTTGTAAAATAATTTATTCAAGAACCAGAAATTAAATAGACAACGGAGTAAATAGTGCTTCAAATGTTTCAGCAACAGTCAAGGCTGGACTGGTAGTCTGGCTTACCGGGCATTTTCCCGGTGGGCCGACGCACTTTGGGGCCAATCAGGGGCGGACTGGCCATCGGGAGAACCGAGCGGGCCGGCGGGTCACATTTGGCCGCCAAATGTGCCGCGGTAAGCTAAAATGAGCCGCCGCGTTATGCAGAACCATAGACTGTAAAAAAAGATGGACGACGCCCCTTCGCTCTTTTCCATCGGAGAGAACTGAAGCCGCCAGTGTCCCGATATGGCGCTGACATCTTGGAACTTGAGTCTGCGCACTTGCGTTTTCGGGACCAGTCATGCGCAGTAGTGAGCAGGAAGTAAAGCCGCGAAAACAAGGCCCCGCCCTCACTCTCGCAGAATCAATCGCAAGCACACGCCCCTGCCAGATCGGTTAGCACATTCTACTGCAGAACAACCCATTATGTCGGTGTGAAATAATTAATTATAGAAATTTAGATATGTAATTTAAAGCTCCAATCTCCTCAATCCTCCGAATATCCCGAAAAAAAGTCCGTTGGTGCTTCAGTGACTACTTCGCTCAGAGAACCTGTCAATCACAGCTGTCAATCATGACGTAACAGCACCGTTTTTATAGCATCAAATAACTAACTAAAAACAAACTTATTTTAAAAACAAACACTTGAAATTACATCAGCGTGATAAAAACTGAATGACAGAAACTGTCTTTGGAAAAAAGATATGTGAAGTGTAATTTAATTGTTTAGTTGGTCTCACGTCCCGTTGAATAACATGGGGAGGCGGGGTTTATGACCTATACTAGGACCGGCCTCTGGGGGGCGATCGAGACGTTTTGGCTTCACCTTTGAGGGCTTGTGCGGCACGCTTGTGCAGAACAGACCACAAACTAGCGCCACGATTAGCAGAAAAGGACAGCGAACATCCCCACCGCCCCGCTCAATAACTTTTGTCTCAACCCGCCCCAACTTTTGGGCCAGTTGCTATTTAAAATCCCGGGCCGATTCCTCTTCCCAGTCCAGCCCTGGCAACAGTATCAATTAAACACTTCAAAATAATCATAATCATATATATATAATTAAAAAAAGCAATTTAATGCAAAACGAAACTTCTTTAATATTTGACACTCTTTACTGCGTGATTATTAGATATAAATTAATACTGATTTGATGTAGTAAGAATGCATGACTGCCTATATCAGACATTATATAGAGCTTATATACATTTAGACATCGCACATATCCAACACTTTGAAGTATTTGTCCCATCTGCTTATACATTAATGTCTGTATTTGCTTTAATATCTCGTCAAGACTGTTTGTTAACTATCTCGTAATTCGTTAACAGCTGTGTTTACATTAATGTCGCCTAAAGATGGGTATTTTGATTAAAAATGTTCTGCTTTATTCACGAGACACAAGTGCACGGGCAGACACATGCATATGGGTGCTCCTAGCTACTTGTGTAGTTTGTAAACCACAAACTACTTTCGCCGTTACATTTAGTTTATTCAGCGTCTCTTGCAGGATCACTGTGTTTTGTTGATGCCATATAAAGTTATCAGCATTTAAAAACGCGCCATGAAGTGGGGGGTCTGGGTAGCTCAGAGAGTACTGACGCTGACTATCCCACCTGGAGTCGCGAGTTTGAATCCAGGGCGTGCTGAGTGACTCCAGTCGGGTCTCCTAAGCAACCAAATTGGCCCGGTTGCTAGGGAGGGTAGAGTCACATGGGGTAACCTCCTCGTGGTCGCTATAATGTGGTTCTCGCTCTCGGTGGGGTGCGTGGTGAGTTGTGCGTGGATGCGAGAATAACGTGAAGCCTCCACACGTGCTTGGTCTCCACGGTAACACGCACAACAAGTCACAGGATAAGATGTGTGGATTGACACCCATCTCATTGAGTTTACGGCGTTATGTCGTCATGGCAACGAAGTCGAAAATTGTATATAAATTCACCCTAAAATCGTGTTAACACGCATATTGTTTACGTCTCGTGTCTCTACTTTTAACATTTACGTATTGACCCACATTTACTTCCATTGTAAGTGCCACAATGTAACAGATTTTTGCTTCTTCTTTTTTAAAAGAAAAGGAGGAACGAGTTGAAACTCATTTATGTGGTTGTAGGGCTATGAAATATGCAAAATATATTCACAACATTTTATAGAAATGGGTTTATTGATGAGGAATTAAAAAAAGAAAGTATCGACAGAGATTTTTGCCGATAACCAATAGTTCCAAAAAGCATCTATTGGCACCGATTAATCAGTAAAATTGAGATATATCAGTCTACCTCTATTACTTATTATTATTATTATTATTATTATTGTAATTTTAATTAGCGGTAGGCCGATATATCGGTTTTACCACTAAATCGGTGCTGGAAGTTGCATTTTGGAACTATCGGTTATCGGCAAGTATTAGGCCAAGTCTCCGTCATTTCGTAAAATATTTATTTTCGGGCTCGTTTGTATTTAAGTCCTGCGTTATGCACCAAATCTTCTTTTTTTTCTGGTCATTATAAAATTTGGGTTGCATAATAAGCTGCATTTGGGATTTGATTAAATTTGGACTCTCTTAAGGCTAAAACATACTCTACGCAAGTATGTGAACGCACGTGCAAATGCTTGACCACCGCATAACCAATGCGCGGTCTGGTTAAACATGCTTAACTCGCGTTCTTGCGTTACCGTGGCAGGAACGAATCTCAGTACTCAAGGGAACGCTAGAGTTACCTTCAAACGTCTGTGCCATTAAACTGGATGTTTTATGATGCAGGTAAGTTGCTATAAGTATATAAACTAACTTAATTACTCCGTAATATTCTCTTCAAATTGGACAGTTCACACTAATCTCGCTCTAGCGCCCCTTGTGGCAACATTGAGAATGCAACGCGTAGTTGTGTTAAGTTATGAACGCATTTTAGTATGCAACGACGCGTTGCAAGATGCATCTGCCTGATCATAACATTAATATCTAAACCAGCTTGTCTTTGTTTCTCTGGCAGAAGAGGACTGTCGCAGGAGATGGAAGAGCTTACGGGACATGTTCATCAAAGATAAACGCGCAGAACAGCGCAGGCGAGCGTCAGGAACGGTGCACCGCAGCTGGAAGTACAGCTGGCAGATGTCTTTCCTCACACCCTTCATCCAGTCCAGATCACTAGCCGCGGACGAGCCCGAGGAAGACCGAGATGATGAAGACAAGGAGGAGGAGAGGACGGCGGATGGGAACTCTTCGTTTGTCGACCAGGACTTTGAGGGGGATCACGAGATGCTGGACGGGTCGTCGCAGTACAGCGCGTCCGGATCGCAAGGACCTGGACGCAAGCGGAAATGGCAGATGGAGGGAACGGAGGACTTGGAGGACGAAATGTTCTTGTTTAGTCTCCTGCCGTATCTGAGACGGCTGCCTTACGCTAAGAAAAGTGCGGTGAAGTTAAAAATTCACCAGCTGTTGTACGAGGCGGAGTTTAAGTGATGTTCTATAGCTTTTATTCATATTTTTCTATCTTTTATTGATATTGAAATTCTATCCATTTGCATTTTTAACATCCAAAACGAACACTGGTATGTTGCTTGTTTCATCAAAGATGAAATGATTAAACGGACATGTACACTCTTGAGAAGGATTGGCGGGTTTGTAGCGTACAAACTCCTCTTCTGTGAAGTTGGGTGTTTCTATGGTTGTTCTGTAGTGCACAATCGGGGCGATCTGGAAACCGATTTGAGTTTTATTCTTAACATGATCAATGGAAATAAATTCAAACAAGTGAAAAAATGTCTCACAGTAATGACCGTTCTCCAGTATACCATCAAAAAGTCCTGATATCTACTGATATGTGTCGGCCAGACCAATTAATCCGACGATATTTATCAGTTTTGAGAATATCGACATTGACAGACAATCGCCTTTTTTTTGTAGACGTAAACCAATAATTGGTTTGACCGATATTTATTTCCAAATATTCACACTGTTGAACTTGGTTTTTGGTTCCTATTTGTTCTACTAATAAATCCATCCATCCATCTTCAACCGCTTATCCGAAGTCGGGTCGCGGGGGCAGCAGCTCCAGCAGGGGGCCCCAAACTTCCCTATCCTGAGCCACATTTAACCAGCTCTGACTGGGGGACCCCGAGGCGTTCCCAGGCCAGTGTGGAGATGTGATCTCTCCACCTAGTCCTGGGTCTTCCCCGAGGCCTCCTCCCAGCTGGACGTGCCTGAAACACCTCCCTAGGGAGGCGCCCAGGGGGCTAAATTCCACGTAGATGGTCTTGTACTTGCTTGTTTTAATTATTGGGGAGGTTAACCCCCCCATCCCCACCGGAATCTACACCCCTGGCAATAATGACAGTAGTGATCTATACAACAAAAATATTGATGAGTTCAATGGTGATTTCTCTATTGTTTCCTAGTTCAATCAGTTTAGTGGTGAAGCAGACCTGTAATAAACATTATTCATGCTGTTCATTTTCATCCAAGCCTTTACTATGTGATCATATTCGGTTTCAGCTCTTTTATTACAGATAATGTCGGGGTTCTCACCCCTTTTTGACCTTTTATATTTCCATGTCATTTTCTCATTTAAAATAGCTGACTCAAATGAACAACACTGACAAATGAGAGATCATGGATTGCATTCATATATCCCTACTGTAAAAACAAGCAAACCGCGGAAACCGGCCTAAGCTGGTTGGGTGGTTTTAGAGGGGTTTTGAACACTTTTTAGCTGGTTTTAGCAGGTCCACTAGGCTGGTCATAGCTGGTTTTAGAGGGGTTTTGAACACTTTTTAGCTGGTCTTGGCAGATCCCCCCAGGCTGGTTTTAGCAGATCCCTCAGGCTGGTTTTAGAGGGGTTTTGAAAACTTTTCAGCTGGTCTTAGCAGGTCCACCAAGCTGGTTTTAGTAGGTCCCTCAGGCTGGTCATAGCTGGTTTTAGAGGGGTTTTGAACACTTTTTAGCTGGTCTTGGCAGATCCCCCAGGCTGGTTTTAGCAGATCCCTCAGGCTGGTTTTAGAGGGGTTTTGAAAACTTTTCAGCTGGTCTTAGCAGGTCCACCAGGCTGGTTTTAGTAGGTCCCTCAGGCTGGTCATAGCTGGTTTTAGAGGGGTTTTGAACACTTTTTAGCTGGTCTTAGCAGGTCCTCCAGGCTGGTTTTAGTAGGTCCCTCAGGCTGGTCATAGCTTGTTTTAGAGGGGTTTTGAACACTTTTTAGCTGGTCTTGGCAGATCCCCCAGGCTGGTTTTAGAGGTGTTTTGAACACTTTTTAGCTGGTCTTAGCAGGTCCCCCAGGCTTGTCGTAGCTGGTTTTAGAGGGGTTTTGAATATTTTTAGCAGGTCAGGCTGGGAGATCAGCTTACTTACCAGCTAAAACCAGCTTGGCCAGGATGGGAGACCAGCTAAAACCCGCTACGACCAGCTTAGGCTGGTTTTAGCTGGGGTTTCAGCAGGAATATTCATTATAGTATATTTATATACTATATTTATATTTATAATATTCCCTGATATTATTAGGTATTGCATGACAGTGTGAACCCTGGAAAGCGCAATGACCCCTATTGCAATATACTGGCTATGATCAGGTCTGTGATTGGGACCATAAGACCCCCCCCATAAGCACACACACACAAGCAAAAAATAAAGTTGAAATTGGGGGTCACTTATTAGTTTTGGTGAGGCAAGCCAGTTATTGCTGTAAGCACTATAGGGAGTGTCCTTGTCCTTCAACACAACCTTGCATGATTGTATCCTTGTACAATCATGCCAATCCTCTGATTGGCAATGGTGTCTGTGCCCCGCCCCTTCAGGTGCCCAGTCGACTTATATAAGCGGGCGCTCAGTCACCATTTCTTCAGTATTTTCTTCTGTAAGACTGCGAACTTCATCTTCGTCTTGGAACCCGTCGATACACACTTACAGTGGACGAATGTCTCGTTCCCTTCATCACAGGGATCTGAGGTTACATGTGTAACCGGAGACGATTTTTATTGTGATTTCATGTATCAATCCCACCCGGGCTTGCTCTGATAACAGCATATCCCTGCCTAAAAGATATCAGATCATGTGAGTTTTAAGTACTTTTATCTCTCTGTCTTTTTCCATATACTGAGACACTGACTCTGAACCTAATTGTGTATTTCTGTTCAGACAGACGCTGTTGGACACAATTACCTGCAGAGAGGGTCTGCCAGTGATGGACGGTGCAGATATCTTCATGAAGTCTTCATTACATCTGTTTTGTGTTTCCATGGGACGTTGTTGTTCCTTGAAGGTTTGCTTGTCAGTATGGAAGAAAATGACTCTCTCTAAAAGATAAAAACGGTACAAGTTTCCATCCCAGCCTTAATGTGTGGAGCAATGTAGGGATCTGCTATTTCATTTGCATATGCATTTATTGACATTAATGTGAGTTATTTAAACAATAATTTATTCATGTATTCATCTAATGATTGCTGTAAAAGCTTTATTTTTTCTACAATTTTTCATTTAATTAGAAAATAATAGTTCTTAATTGACACACTTGTTTGTTTGTTTAGATTTAATGGAAACCCATAATTTATGCTGTAATATTTTATAGGAGCAGATATATAAAGTGTAGGATAAAAACTCAAAAAGTTACTTTATAGCACTATTGAAGTTCTAAACAGCACTTTCAAAGGAAGGTTCTTTATGGAACCTTTAAACAAAGTGTTCAATTTAGCATCATAAACGGTTCTGCTATTGTTACAAGCCGAAGAGCCCTTATTTGGTACTATAAAGAACCATTTATCTGAAGAGTGTGCAAATATAGTATGAGTAGTATAAAATAAAGCATACAGAATCTTTGCATACTGTATTGAGACATATTCCATACTACATACATAGTGCAAGCAGTATGGTAGTATGCTATTCCAAACATATCCCATGCAGACAGACAATCTGAATACTGTGCAGAGTAAACCTACTACATACTGCTAAAATAGTACGAGTAGTATGCTATTATGAATATAGCTCATGCATACTACTAATCTTTGCATACTACTATAATAATGCAAACAGTGTATGGTAGCATGCTATTTCGAACAATCAATGCATACATTAATTTTGCATACTGTAGTATACACATTACATACTAAAGTAGCAGGAGTAGTATGGTAGAATGCTATTCTGAACAATGCATTAAAATAGTAAGAGTAGTATGGTAGTATGCTATTCTGATCATAGCTCATGCATACTACTAATCTTTGCATACTATAATGCAAGCAGTGTATGGTAGCATGCTATTTCGAACATAATCAATGCATACATTAATTTTGCATACTGTAGTATACACATTACATACTAAAGTAGCAGGAGTAGTATGGTAGTATGCTATTTTGAATATAGCCTCACACAGTGAGGAGTAAACCTTTTTCATACTTCTAAAATAATGTGTATTATGGTAGTATGCTATTTTGAACATAGCCAAATGTGCAGAGTAAAGCTATTGCATACTGCTAAAATAGTATGAGTAGGATGGTAGTATGCTAATCCGAAGGACACATAAAATTTGCATACTTTTGATAGTATACAAATTCCAAACTAAAGTAGCTGGAGTAGTATGGTAGCATGCTATTTCAAACATAATGTATACATAAACTTTGTACTTGTACATACTGTAGTATACAAATAACATACTAAATTAGCAGGAGTAGTATGGTTGTATGCTATTCTGAACAATGCATTAAAATAGTAAGAGTAGTATGGTAGTATGCTATTCTGATCATAGCTCATGCATACTACTAATCTTTGCATACTATAATGCAAGCAGTGTATGGTAGCATGCTATTTCGAACAATCAATGCATACATTAAATTTGCATACTGTAGTATACACATTACATACTAAAGTAGCAGGAGTAGTATGGTAGTATGCTATTCTGATCATAGCTCATGCATACTACTAATCTTTGCATACTATAATAATGCAAGCAGTGTATGGTAGCATGCTATTTCGAACAATCAATGCATACATTAAATTTGCATACTCTAGTATACACATTACATACTAAAGTAGCAGGAGTAGTATACTATTCAGAATAATGCACTAAAATAGTAAGTGTAGTATGGTAGTATGCTATTCTGATCATAGCTCATGCATAC
This sequence comes from Moxostoma hubbsi, assembly GCA_032164185.1. Lineage (NCBI taxonomy): Eukaryota > Metazoa > Chordata > Actinopteri > Cypriniformes > Catostomidae > Moxostoma > Moxostoma hubbsi. The sequence continues at coordinate 1,848,387 of JAVLUX010000236.1, forward strand.
TACTATAATAATGCAAGCAGTGTATGGTAGCATGCTATTTCGAACAATCTATGCATACATTAAATTTGCATACTGTAGTATACACATTACATACTAAAGTAGCAGGAGTAGTATGGTAGTATACTATTCAGAATAATGCACTAAAATAGTAAGTGTAGTATGGTAGTATGCTATTCTGATCATAGCTCATGCATACTACTATAATAATGCAAGCAGTGTATGGTAGCATGCTATTTCAAACATAATCAATACAAACTTAAAATGTACATACTGTAGTATACAAATTGCATACTAAAGTAGCAGGAGTAGTATGGTAGTATGCTATTCTGTATATAGCCTCGCACAGTGAAGAGTAAACTATTTCATACTGCTAAAATAGTATGAGTTGTATGCTATTTTGACCAATGCACTAAAATAGTATGAAAATTATAGTAGTATGCAATTCTGAACATAGCTCATGCATACTACTAATCTTTGGATACTACTATAATAATGTGAGCAGTGAATGGTTGTATATAAATTGCATGCTAAAGTAGTAGTATGTAGTATGATATTTTGAATATAGCCTCACACAGTGAGGAGTAAACCTATTTCATACTTCTAAAATAATGTGTGTGCTGAGGTAGTATGCTATTTTGAACATTGCCAAAGCGTGCATAAAATGTGCATATTGTGCAGAGTAAAGCTAGTGCATACTGCTAAAATACTACGAGTAGGATGGTAGTATGCTAATCCAAACCATACATAAAATGTGCATACTTTAGATTGCATATAAATCCCATACTAAAGTAGCTGGAGTAGTATGGTAGTATGCTATTTTGCAAACAGCCAGTGTGTCGGATCTGCGCAGGTCTGGCGTGTATTCTCGGGATCTGCCCCTCACTTCCTGTAGTTCCTTCCCACCTACCCCAACCAACCCCAGCCTACCCCATCACACACTCCCCGAGAGCTCGGACGCAAAATACAGACGACACAATCGCTCCCGGGACGCGCTCGCGCACACATTGAGGTAAGGAACACCTGGCGCACCGCTGGTATTTTCCATCTTTCAATCAGTGACGTAATGTCCACAATGACGTATGCGTCTGTAAATCACTGCACTCTCGCATGAACACTTTCTCGCTGTTTCTCTGCTCGTATGCTGCTCTAGTTTCTGATGGGACGAAAAAATGTTGCTACACAACTTTTCTATGTAGTCGGCGGCTATTCAGTGTTTTTAACCTCGCCGGAGTTTGTGTTCTGAGATGTGTGTAGTTTAAGCGCGCGCGGTTGTGTAGCGGCGTGTTTTAGAGGCATGTGTTGAGTTGTGTTGTTGAGGATGGATGCAATGCTCAGTATTGTTATGCAGAAGAACAGCGTGTGTCTGCACAGTCATCAGGGTCTGTTTACTCTTCCCACCAAAAGGAAACTGTTGCATTTCACCAACACCCCACACCCGGCCATTCTTTAACATTATATTTCTGTTAGCGAGTAGTTCAAGAAGCTGTGGCAGAAAGGGTTTACACTGTCAAATATTGAATATATAAATGCTTTGCATTGCATACTGTTAAATAGTACAAATATGATGGTATTGGAACATTCATGACATTGCAAGTGCATAGTAAACCTATACTATAATGCTAAAATAGTATTAGAAGTATAGAAATCTACTATACTGAAAATAACCCATGCACACAGTGTACATAATCCATCCTACAAAAATAGTATGAGTAGTGTGCTATTCCAAATGCACGAATGCATGCAGAAAAACTGCATAATGTGCCCATAATATATACATACATATGTAACATTACTGTTTTAAATTTATATGCACCTTTTTTATAGCTTCTACAATGTATTTATGATGGAATTTCGGATCATTTCAGGTAAACGTATATTTATATGACGGCCTTTTACATGCTTGAAGCTGTTTTCAGGGTTCCTTGAGTCCCGGACAACCTGAAAATATGCAGAAACATTCAAATAGTGATTTACAGGCTTATGGTTTGAAAGATATGATTGGAAAAATTTAAGGAAATGTTTTAAAAAAGTCAGTAGAAGTATTTCTAGTTATGCTCTAAAATATTTCATCAGCTAAATATTTAAAATTCGTAATAAAATATATATAATTTCGGAATCACATACTACTGAACTTACTATGCAGACAAAAGTAGTTGGAGTAGTATGCGTTTCCGAATTCAGCCTATATTGTACATTATGGGAAAAACATGGAAATTAATTGGTCAGAAAATATGAGAACTTTGTGTTTTCTTCAAATGATGCAATGCAGAAACATGTGTATTTATATACTTCTCCAGGCATCTTATGCTCTTGTGTGTCCTTGGATGTCTTCTCACATTGTTTCATTCTGACATACTGCTGTTTGACAAGTTGTTGACCCGGATTATAAATGTTCCCCTGAGATGCCCTTGATGTGGAGTCGTCCACTCAGGGAGATATATCGTGTCTGGGAATAACTTCAGGACTTGCTCTAGTTTGATTCATCCATGCATGCTGGATCTGAGCACCTGGATAACTGATTCATTTCCCCCCATTGTCTGTTTCAATAATTTATCAGTGATTCCAGGACATAAGAGAAAGAGACTGAAAACTACTGAGTGTAGACATGAAAAGTTCAGCCATGTTTTCCAGTGAGGAACATGGAAATGGGTTGTTGACAGATAAGATTTTCCCAGATGATAAAAATGAGAAATCTAAAAATCTAGTGTTAAACACATGTCAAATTATGTGATTTTGCTCTTATGGAAAGAAATTGTTACTTTTATTCACCAAAGTGGCATTCAACTGATCACAATGTATAGTCAGGACATTAATAATGTGAAAAATTACTATTACAATTTCACTTAAACTACAAAGAGTTCTCATTAAAAAATCCTCCATGTGCAGCAATGACAGCTTTGCAGATCCTTGTTATTCTAGCGGTCAGTTTGCCCAGATACTCCGGTGACCTTTCACCCCACACTTCCTGTAGCACTTGACCTTTCACCCCACACTTCCTGTAGCACTTGACCTTTCACCCCACCCTTCCTGTAGCACTTGCCCTTTCACCCCACACTTCCTGTAGCACGTGACCTTTCAACCCACACTTCCTGTAGCACGTGACCTTTCACCCCACACTTCCTGCAGCACTTGATATTTCATCCCACACTTCCTGTAATACTTGACCTTTCACCCCACACTTCCTGTAGCACATGACCTTTCACCCCACACTTCCTGTAGCACTTGCCATAGATGTGTCTGTCTTGTCAGGCACTTCTCACACACCTCACAGTCTAGCTGATCCCACAAAAGCTCAATGGGGTTCAGATCCGTAACACTCTTTTCCAATTATCTGTTGTCCAATGTCTGTGTTTCTTTGCCCACTCGAACCTTTTCTGTTGTTTTTCTGTTTCAAAAGTGGCTTTTTCTTTGCAATTCTTCCCATAAGAGTCTTCTCTTTACTGTTGTACATGAAACTGGTGTTGAGCGGGTATAATTCAATGAAGCTGTCAGCGGAGGACATGTGAGGCATCTATTTCTCAAACTAGAGACTCTGATGTACTTCTCCTCTTGTTTAGTTGCACATCTGGTCTTCCACATCTCTTTCTGTCCTTGTTAGAGACAGTTGTGCTTTGTCTTTGAAGACTGTAGTTACACCTTTGGATGAAATCTGCATTTTTTTGCCCATTTCAAGCATTGTACAGCCTTCATTCCTCAAAACAATGATTGACTGTTGAGTTTCTAGAGAAATCTGTTTCTTTTTTTTTGCCATTTTTGACCAAATATTGAGCTTTTTTCAAATCAGTAATGTCCTGAAAATACTTTGTGATCAGTTAAATGCCACTTTGGTGAATTAAAGTACCAATTACTTTCCATAAGAGCAAAATCTGTACATTATTCCAGACTTTTGCCCGCCAGAAAACTTCACACACAGTCTTGTGGTGCTGAAGAGATCTTCTCTGTTTTATATTTTTTGTCATATGAATACAAAATGTCCACATACATGTTGGTTACACCAGCTGACTTTGATTTGGTCAACAAAAGTTTTTAAAACATACGTTTGTTGAAATTTAATAGTTTGTGTTTTTAAACATTTACAGCATTTTCTGCTAAAAATGGATAGAATGACTTTAAAAATGTCATGTGGTGTAACCATCAAGTAAAAGCTGTTAAAATAGTTTCCTTGCACCTTGAACACACGAGAGTGAACGCAACTTAATCGTTAATTTCAAAAAGGTTTTCAAACATATGTTTCAAGGTGATTTTTATTTATTTATTTATTTACAAATATCATGAATTTTTAAGTCAAGAATATCAAGAAGTTTTCTTATGGTTACACCAAATGACCTGAAATATAATGTTGATATTATATGATGTGACAAAATGATGATTTGTTTGAAATGTTCACACAGTTTTGCAGGTCTAAAGAGATCTTTAGGGAGCGACTCGATTGCATGGAAGTGGGCGGTCGCTGCAGAGCTCTTTTGGCGCACTTTGTTCACCACAATTCTCTGATTGGTGGATTTCCCTTAAGGATTATGGGTAGTGTAGTTTTCCACCAGGAATTAGCTTAAAATAACATGAACTGATGGCTGGTGTGTGAATGACCTGAAACAAAATGTGCCTTATTTTTAAAATAATATTGATATTATTTGATATGAGAAAATAATGTTTTGTTTTCAAATGTTCACAAACTGGCAGATCTAAAGAGATCTTCTCTGTTTTATGATTTTATGTCACATGACAACACAATCGTGACCTGCATGTTGGTTGCACCACATGACATTGATTTGGTGGATATTTTTGGTTTACAAATAATAATAATATTTTAAGAATTTCAGCTTTTATTGACACTTATTTGTTTACATCTCCAAACGGTTTCACCACATGACATGTTTTGTGTGAATTGCATTTTCAATGTATTTTTTTTATATTTGAATAGATCTGGAATAAATAGAAAAATAAGCGCCACGTCATTGACGCAAATATTTGTTTCAGTGTAAATGCAATTATAGGGTTTGCCCTGGTCTGCCATGTTTGCTTGAAATGAAAAATGAAAGTGGGATTTTATTGAAGTTTTCATAAAGATTTTTCCCCCCCAAACAATGATTTTGTAAGTGCAGAAAACGAGAAAAAAAATTCAGAAATTCAATTTCAACTGACTTTAAATTAGTGTTTGCATAGAAAACCTAAAAATTTATGAATGCATGGAAAAATCATGGAAGTGAAAACATTTATGTTTTTTTTGTAGCAGTTTTTTGCTCTAAAATATATATTTGGCTCAGTATGTTTTTTTTTTTTTTGTCTTATATTTGAACACTAATAAGCAGAATTCTCCAAATCTATTCAGTCTAAAGCTTGATATCTGACCTATACATGGAAATCAGACCCAACAATTTCTATAAAACAATTTTTAATCACGAATGACTGAAAACATCATGTGTGTTCATTGGATAAAAAGCTGCTGGAAAACCTGGAAATGACTTGAGCATTTTTATATATAACATGTACACCTAATATGTGAATATGTCATATTTCACCTTATTTCACCAAAAAAATATATAGTTTTCCTAAAGAAATATGCCTATTTTTGCACCATTTAGTGACATTATTTTCATGACAAATCAAAAATGTAGATTTATTGTCATGAAAATAACGCCACAGTGCAAAACATCATCATAATCATGCATAAATGACATTTTCTTTATGCAAAATATAAATGTATACCTATGATTTTATTTGAAAAGTCACTGTTTTTGTGTAATTTACTCATAATGCTTATTCATCCACAAGAGGGTGCCAGTTTACTAACATGCCCATCACCACCAGTTACACCAAGTTAGTGCCCACTTTCAGGTACAGTTGCTTTAACACTAAGACTGTGTGTCAGATATTGTCACATGGGCGATTATGTCAGCAGTTTTGGTTTTGCATGAATTGTTTTGTCGGGAAACACTGACAACAAATACAAAGACCTTGAAATCTAACTCCAGATTCAAACTTTTGTCGCTTGTGTCTTGTTCTGTGGACCAAAGCGGTGAATCTGGGAACGACTGCCAGGATTCCTCTTTCCGCTCGCACAGCGTGTGTCCCTCCAAATCATAAAAATCAATAAGGAAAACAGATGTTGTCCTACATGATAAGAAGCTGTAATATCAATCTGGGTCAGAAATGAGTCCAAAGATATTGGACTATAGATCCTCTTCTACAGGAGCAAAGGTTGATGGTTTGGTTTTCATGCAAACAGGAAGTTGGCAGTACGCTGGGCATCTCCCTGAGCTTATGCATGCTTATGGAGAAAAGACAACATGATTTCCATCTTGGAAGCTGAAGTTTTGCACATTTATCAGTTCCATAATTCAAAACTATGTTTCCTATGAAAGTATTTTTCAAGACAATCAAACATGCTTTAAATATGCCAATGGTTCTCATTAATCCTAAATGTCCTTATAGCTGAAGTGTGTACTTTTATGCTAATGTACTTTATCCTACGCTAGTTAAATATGACAATCATTTGTTAGCTGTCCGGGTTCCGAAAGTATTTTTCCCGTCACTTTTTTCCTTTGGGATTTCATAAAATCCGTCATAAAAGTGCTGTAAGTCAGAAACCAAAGCGACCAGCTCTGAGGTGAATCACAACATTACAAACTTTGATTTCAAGCAAGAAAGTGTTTGAAAACAAGACAAAAGGTCAAAGATACAAGACCGTGTGCTTTACGTCTTTAATGAGGGATTGAACTGCAATCCCGGGAAGCTTTGCAAGTGACGTAATTGATATAAAACGATGGATAAATACAAAACTATTTTTTTAAAGTTGTTGATTATATGTATAAAACATTATATGTGAATTATATTGCAAAATATTCAGATAATTACTAATAAATAAGTCGTTTGAGAGTGTAGGGAGTGACTGGATTGCATCATGGAAGTGGGCGGTCGCTGCAGAGCTCTTTTGGTGCACTTTGTTCACCACAATTCTCTGATTGGTGGATTATGGGTAGTGTAGTTTTTCACCTGGAAAAGGCTTAAAATAACACGAACTGATGGCTTCAGTGGAAGCGTATAACATCGTTAAACAACCTCAGAGCTCACGGTTGGTCTGTTTGTAAATGTTTGTAATTTATAGTTAAACGTCAGTTCGTCTATGGAGAAAATTAATGGGATTTTTACTTCCGGATACAGACTGTTGAGCGCTGTGTCGGACAACCTGCACATTCTGATGCAGTCTGACCTTTCAAAGTGACGTGACATTTTTACATTTTTACTAAATGTTTTGGTCCGAAAAACATACTTTTTCGCAATTGACGTTAACGTGAACGCTTCAAGCTACGCTAGCTCAGTTTCGTGCATTGTTGTGTTCTGAAACGTGTCATGAAAGTCATGAAGATCACGTGACTGCCGATACATTTGCAAAAGGACATTACGCTGTTTCTTACACGTATCGCGGCGGTTCTAAAGTGAAATGTCCACTGTGTGGCGCTATAAGTGACAAACGTTCTCCCACACAGATGAGGTTTTTAAGGTTAATGTTGTATTGACTTTTAAATGAATAAAACCGTCCTCCCTACCCTAAACCTAAACCTAACCAATAGTGCCAGAAAAAGCAAATGTGAGATGCAAAACACAACCGTGTCATTTTGTGCTGTTTCTATGACACTTTCAGCTCATGCATCAACTCGCGTGCTCTTCAGGTCTCGTATCCCAGTCCTTTACATCACTAGTGCAACGCTCTATCAGTTGAGCAACTGCTCAAACAAGCTTGTAAATGTAGTTGATGATGTAATGCAAACGTTAAAATAAGTCATGCACTAGAGTACAAGTGTTAAGATGTCATAAGATAGCATTGTGTGAGGAACAGGGAGAAAAGTAAGTGTTTATGCACTGATAATCTGCCTTTTACACGTGATTTGTGTAAAAGTCTAGGAAAGTCGTTGTTGTAGCGCCTCTAGTGTTCATTTCACCAGGAAACTGCCGCGATACATACAATGTGCCACAGAATATATTTAGCAAAAATGTAGGTGTAGTAGCGTGATATTATGAGACCTGGTTGGACAGATGAATTTGCAGAAAGGTAATGAGTTTTTCCCTGCTGTCCACAAACTCATCAGGACAGAATCACTGAACTGCACTACACACAACGTACACATACAGAAGATTAGTTCAATGCATTTTCAAACGTCCCAAAATGTTTCCTCTATTCCTCACGTGCATGAAAGATGGTTGCATGCGAATTCAGCTTCATTAGCTAAGCCAAGGACTTCCTGTCTATAAGCTGCTCTCAAGGTTTGTCTGTCAAGCGACGGTTTCAAGTCACTTCTGCAACTGCACTTGACAGCTGGGCGTAACAGCAGGCAGCTGCATGCTTTGCTTTATTGCTCGGACCTGAAAGTGTGTGAAATCGCATTAGTGCTGTGTTGTCAGGAGCCCTCAGCGTGTATATGCTCATTTGGTGTGTCAGGACAGAGGATGCATGCTGCAGTTTTACACGTGAGATGTTACCAATGCATAGACGATTGCTTAAACAAATGACCGGCTTGTTCTATCAGCTGGATTTTGATCTGAACTCAAAAGTGGTGTAAAAATACTTTAAATGCATCTATCTGCCCATTAATATTTAATGCATCAGTTGCATAGTGTTAGCCTGTGCAAGAAGTCATTGCTTCAATGCTAGATTGTTGTGATTGTTTGCCAGGGTGTTGTTTTGCAGTTAGTAACGTGTTCTAAGTGTATTTTAGCCAACATAGTCTCGTGACGACTCATAATAATTCATACGAGATGGCGAAATCATAAGATATTCAAGTTTCACAATCAGCCTTTGACTTCTAAGATATTGGTTTGATATCCATTAATGCTGCACGATTGACTGAATTAAGATGGCATGATTAATAAACCTTAAACGGCTGTGTTTCTGCATTCAGTGCTTCAGTCAGTGCTGTGTGAGCAAGTGGCGCCCTCTAGCGGTCTGGACTCTTGCTGTTTGATTCAGGTAGTGTTAGAGTTCATGGGTGAAAGCAGGCCAGTCTCAGGTCATTGCAGATAGGCAGATTTGACCTTTGCTTGTAGTAGCTGATTACCAGGGGTTTGGTCCGTTCTGCATAACGCAGTGACTCATTTTAGCTTATCGCGGCCCATTCGGCACGGCTGGCTCAGTTCTCCTGATGGACAGTCAGGATCGCCTGATTGCCCCCAAAGTGGTTCGGCTTACCGGGAATATGCCCGGTATGCCAGATTACCAGTCCAGCCCTGCCATTGTCCCATGAGTGTCAAAACATCATCTGCAGCCTGAAATGAACTTTTCATCGGATTTTAGGATTGAACGCACTTATGGGGCTTTTCCACTGCACGGTACGGCTCGACTCGACTCTGCTCGCTTTTTGGAGGTTTTCCACTTTGGATAGACCTGGTACTTTTTTTTAGTACCACCTCGTTCGAAGTTCCAAGTGAGCCGAGCCGATGCTAAATGTGATGTCAAAACCCTGCAGATCACTGATTGGTCACTATCTGCATCACTGGATTTACGACACGGGACATCAACCCGCTAGTTTTAAAGTTAGCAACAGCGATAGAACTATCATTTCTTCACGCGACTTTCAAATGGTAAAAAGAAATGGCTGTGGGCAAAACCACACCGTGGTCAATAAACAAGGTTCAGATGTTCCTCTCGTTAGTAGCCGAGGAGAGGGTCCAATGAGAGCTGGATGGGGCGACGCAACTATGACGATCAGCCTATAATCCCACCCACATTGAGTCGGCACTAAACTGCAGTGGAAAAGTGCCATTAAGTGCATAGAGAGCTATAGGATCCTCCCTTGCTCCCTATTTAGTGCTTGACTTAACCTCCAGTGTACTGTCTGTCTGCACTGGTCTCAGAACAGTTATAGGAGAGTTATAGGATGCTCCCTTGCTCCCTATTTAGTGCATTACTTAACCTCCAGTGTGCTGTCTGTCTGCGCTGGTCTCAGAACAGTTATAGGAGAGATATAGGATGCTCCCTTGCTCCCTATTTAGTGCATTACTTAACCTCCAGTGTGCTGTCTGTCTGCACTGGTCTCAGAACAGTTATAGGAGAGTTATAGGATGCTCCCTTGCTCCCTATTTAGTGCATTACTTAACCTCCAGTGTGCTGTCTGTCTGCACTGGTCTCAGAACAGTTATAGGAGAGCTATAGGATGCTCCCTTGCTCCCTATTTAGTGCATTACTTAACCTCCAGTGTGCTGTCTGTCTGCACTGGTCTCAGAACAGTTATAGGAGAGTTATAGGATGCTCCCTTGCTCCCTATTTAGTGCATTACTTAACCTCCAGTGTGCTGTCTGTCTGCACTGGTCTCAGAACAGTTATAGGAGAGATATAGGATGCTCCCTTGCTCCCTATTTAGTGCATTACTTAACCTCCAGTGTGCTGTCTGGCATCACTGGTCTCAGAACAGTTTGAAATGCACCTTATTTTCATCCTAACTTCATATAAACCTCTGAAAGCAATCTTTTTTTCATCTTTTGGATGACACATTCATTCTCAATGTGAGAATTTTGGTCATTACTTTTTTCTAAAGAGCGTTATTTGATTAACCTCACCATTATTCCTTGTCTTGGGATTTGCGAGTATGATGGAATTTATGACGGAGATGTTTTAGGAAGAAAGAGAATTAATTACGATTAATTTCCATTCAATTGATTTTTGTAGCTTCTATCCAGATCTGATTGCCTTTGACCCATCCTGGAATATTATGGACTGTATATCACATCAGCACTGTCATGTTCTTTACGGTCCCAGTAATTGGAACCAGTCGAGCCTCCTCAGATATGTGAAATCGATAGCATGTGACACCATTCAAAAGTCATATGTGAAATATTACAGACAAACACGTTTCGTTTGGCTTTCGGCTGAGTGACCTGAGCCTGTCTGATTGTCCGCTTGCTGTCTCCATCCGTCAGTCGGCACAGCTGTCACTGTTGGTATATTTGTTATAATGGGGGTTGTTGAGAAGAAACAGGTGTTGTGTATTAGTTTCACTTTTTTATTTTCCCCCAAAATGTCAGTGGACTACATAGAGTTGTCAGAGCACATTATTGTGATATACGGCCGTAGGTTTTTAGTTTGACTTTTGCTACAAAACATTTTCCTTCCCTTTGCCCCAGGAAATAAATATGTGGAAAAACGATGTCCAGGTGGAATTGCCTCAAGAAATGGACTCCAAACAAGACAAAGGCTTTGACCCGTTGAAGAGTCCCTCATGGAAGAAAAAACAAAACTGCTTTAAAAAGGCTAAAATGGTTTTATGGTCTTAACTGGTTGAAGCTGGTGTAGTCTGGTAGAGTAGTTAAACACGGGCATAACCAGCTGGCAAGTGCCCCAAACCCCTCTTAAACCATCAAACCTGACCAAACTGACTGGAAACATGCTTGGTGATCGATAAGACCCACAAGCCAACCAATCAGCCTCCTAAGATAAGAAGTGTGTGCTGGCTCTATTATCCACTGCAAACTCACATTCAGGTCTATAAGTTCCTAAAATCTTAAGTTAAATGGGTTGTGAAAGCCGATTCATGTTTCAAGTTTGGTAAGACTGTATAGTGGCCTTAAAATGTATTTGGACACTTTTTTTTTATCCCCTTTTTCTCCCAATTTGGATTGCCCAACTCCCACTACTCAGTTGGTCCTCTTGGTGGCGCGGTTACTCGCCTCAATCCGGGTGGCGGAGGACAAGTCTCCATCGCCTCCGCTTCTGAGACCGCCAATCGGCGCATCTTATCACGTGACTCGTTGTGCATGACACCGCGGAGACTCGCAGCATGTGGAGACTCATGCTACTCTCCACGATCCACACACAACTCACCACACGCCCCATTGAGAGAACCACTAATCACCACCACGAGGAGGTTACCCCATGTGACTCTACCCTCCCTAGCAACCGGGCCAATTTGGTTACCCCATGTGACTCTATCGTCCCTAGCAACCGTGACAATTTGGTTGCTAAGGAGACCTGACTGGAGTCACTCACCACACGCCCCATTGAGAGCGAGAACCACTAATCACCACCACGAGGAGGTTACCCCATGTGACTCTACCCTCCTTAGCAACCGGGCCAATTTGGTTACCCCATGTGACTCTATCGTCCCTAGCAACCGTGACAATTTGGTTGCTAAGGAGACCTGACTGGAGTCACTCACCACACGCCCCATTGAGAGCGAGAACCACTAATCACCACCACGAGGAGGTTACCCCATGTGACTCTACCCTCCCTAGCAACCGGGCCAATTTGGTTACCCCATGTGACTCTATCGTCCCTAGCAACCGTGACAATTTGGTTGCTAAGGAGACCTGACTGGAGTCACTCACCACACGCCCCATTGAGAGCGAGAACCACTAATCACCACCACGAGGAGGTTACCCCATGTGACTCTACCCTCCTTAGCAACCGGGCCAATTTGGTTACCCCATGTGACTCTATCGTCCCTAGCAACCGTGACAATTTGGTTGCTAAGGAGACCTGACTGGAGTCACTCACCACACGCCCCATTGAGAGCGAGAACCACTAATCACCACCACGAGGAGGTTACCCCATGTGACTCTACCCTCCCTAGCAACCGGGCCAATTTGGTTGCTAAGGAGACCTGGCTGGAGTCACTCAGCACACCCTGGATTCAAACTCGTGACTCAAGGTGTGATAGTCAGCGTCAATACTCGCTGAGATACCCAGACCCCCTGTCCCTCATTTTCTAAAATAAAAGCAGAAATCTGATTTACAATGAGGCACTTACATCGGAAGTCAAAGGGGCCGATCTGTAAACATTAAAATACTGTTTCAATGACTGTAAAAATGACAAGTTTAGCTCAATAAATACTCAAGCTTTAACTGGATAATTAATGTAAATGTAAGCGTAGCGTAGTTCTAGCGGGAAGACTAGCAGCTGTACATCATCGCACCATTAGCCAATCACATGTAAGCCGTTGCTTTATAAGTCTGCTCATAATCTATCACATTGCTGTTTCAGTGTGCCAACACGGCAACCTCCTCCACCCCACCACCACCTGTTGAGTCCCATCCTGTACGGGGGTAGGCTCATCACCCCTGCCTCCTATCTCCAGCAGGATATGACAGTTCCAAGTACAACTTTTGAACGGCCTAAGCCAAAGAGAGACGTTACATTTCTGTTTTATATTCATCAAATAAATGCCGTCTGCAAGTCTTCCTGATAAAAGTGCTTTTATAAAATGATTAGCTTCACATTTCTGCCTTTTTAACCCTCCAAAAATTGGCCCCATTGACTTCCATTGTAAGTGTCTCCATGTAACCTCTATATATTTGTTTCTTTTTAAGTAAAGGAGGGACAATCGAAAATACATTTTTGTGGTAATCAACATTATGCCACATGTTCTGATGATTGAGGTTAACTCGCTTTATACCTGGAATATTCCTTTAATTCAATTTTAATGACTTCTGCTATTCCATCTGCGTCTAGGGCCCTATTAAGTGTGACTCCAAATTCTTGTGGCCACTCTTAAGCGTTGATATGACTCATTTTGTAATGTTCGGATGTCAGTCGCTAATGCAATCTGACGAGATCCAAAAGCATAAACATGATATAAAAAACGTTACTGTTGCAGTTCGCATCTCTCATAGTTCGACCTCAAAACAGACCACTCTGTGACCTCCTGCCCAAACTCGCTGCCTCGAAATGATGTTTCGTTGCACAACCTGTTCGCATTTATCATGTTAAACTGATACCTCGAAGACGGATGGCTCTACTCAAGGTCTAGCTGCAGCGTCCAAAAGTCTGGACTCTTAATTCAACAAGATAAATGCGAGTCATATTCAGTGTTGGGAGTGCATCTGTACCCCCTTTAGTGTGCAGTAAATATCCACGCGCAGGACTGCACGGGTTTGGATTGTTCATAAGCCTGACACTAACCAGAGGAAAGATCTGGGAAGAGGTTCTTCTCTTCTGACCCTGGAAATGGACCAAACATACAGCTTATATAAAGGAGAGCCGCTCCAGTGTCCCAACCAAGCCAAGATCTATTCATCAAGTTTGTTGGTCTTCTTGCAAAAGGAAAGATATCAGTAGTGCTCAGACAAACATCACTATTGTTATAGTTCAGTCTTGTGCCAGAAGCATACTCTACGAAAAGATTGT
>JAVLUX010000236.1:1870000-1887500 GCA_032164185.1 Moxostoma hubbsi
CTGTTGTAAGTGCCTCATGGTAACCTCCATTTTTGCCGCTTTTTTTTTTTTTTTTTTTTTTTTACGAAGAGGAGGAACGAGTCGTTGTGGTAATCAACATTATGCCACAAATGCTGTCGATTGAGCTTGACTTGTATTGAACACCTAATATTATTTTAAGTGGAAAATGTATATTTCTTACTTCCTCCTATTTATGAGCATGACAATATCCATTTATCCATGAGTTCTAGTCTATTTAATGTGTTGTTTAAGATGTTTTGCAGCCTAAAACATCAGTTATCATTACTTTTAGAAGAATAAATCAATCGTAATTAAAGCTGAAGCAGCGATGAACGTGCCCTCGCACCCTGGTGCTTGTCGGGGCTGCTGTTTTAGCACTTAAATGTTGTTAAGAGTGTATCACAGTGTAAAACATGTCATTTCCTGTTGCCAGTAGGTGGTGCTATGACTATAACTGAATATTGGCACATAGATGTGTTCAGGCCGGAACTGTTATCAAACAAGTGAAGTTTTGGGCAGATTGGACATTTTATGTATGAGTTATAACCACTTCCTGTTTCATGGTGAAACATCGAAATTTGCTAGGCCGCCACGGACACGCCGTTCAAAGAAAACTCAAAAGCTTTGCAATTTGGCATCGCCACGGCCTTTAGATTAGTCTGACCGAATATGACATTGATCTGATTTAATCTCTAGGAGGAGGAGTTAAAGTATGAGGCCCGGAAATGGCAGAAACTGAGCAAAAATTGAAGAGATCAATCACAAATGGTCTTCCCCTTGGGTTTAGGATATGATTATAAGAGACTTTTTTTGTACGTGTTGACATTTTACATAAACCTACCGATTTTCTTACATGTAGGTGAAACGTGGCACGAGGGCTGCTTCGTTTGAAATGTTGTAGGTGGCGCTATTGAGCCATTTTGCCACAATTCATTCTAAAACCAGTATCGGATGTAACATTTCCCCAATTTTGAGATGTGTGCAAAGTTTCATGTTTTTTCGAGCAAGTTTAGGCCTCAAAAATGTGACTCGTTTCATATCGAAATTTGTCAGGACGCCACGGACACGCCCTTCAACGAAACCTCAAAAGCTTCACAGTTTAACATCACCAACGCCTTTAGATTAACACTGACTAAATATAATGTTGATCTGATTAAATCTCTGCGAGGAGTTTGTTAAAGTAAAATACCTAGAATTGGCTGTTGCCAGTAGGTGGCGCTATGACTATAACAGAATATTGGCACGTTGATGTATTCAGGCTGGGACTCTTATCAAACTTGTGAAGTTTGGGGCAGATTGGACCTTGTATGTATGAGTTATAACCACTTCCTGTTTCATGGCGAAACATCGAATTTGTCAGACCGTCACGGCCACGCCGTGCAGTGAAAACTCAAAAGCTTCGCAATTTAGCATCACCAAGTCATTTAGATTAGAATCACCAAATATGAAGAAGATCTGATGAAATCTCTAGGAGGAGTTCGTTTAGTACGAAGTACGAGGCCTGGAAATGGCAAAAACTGAGTAAAAATATAAATGGAATAGAAAAACCAAAATGGCCGACTTCCTGTTGAGTTTAGGGCAAGGGTCCAGGAGACTTTTGTGTAGGTCTTGGCATGTTACACGTGTGTACTGATTTTCGTTTGTGTAGGTGAAACATGGCGTAAAGCGCACATTGTTGAAAGTGTGTAGGTGGCGCTATTGAGCCGTTTAATTCTGAAACCCATATCCCATATCAGATGGACATTTTCGCCACTTCTGATGCGTGTGCGAGTTTGAGTATGTTTAGGCCCTCAAAAATGCGATTCATTTGGGAATAAAATAATAAACGCCTAGAAGAACAATAGGGTCCTCATACAGGCCTCTTGTGGGGATGAAAAAATGTGTTTAATTGGTTGAAAAAGGGGGGAAAGTGTTACACCTCTCAGGGTTTCCAAATGCCACTTCAAGACCCCCCGCCCGGGACGCCCGACCCCTTGAGATCAGAGGTCGGCAATCCTCTGCCCACTTCAGAGCTGTTAATAATGCTTCAAAGGGTCAAAGTGAAGATTACAGAAACTGTCCGGACAAGCACTCAAAAAACACCAAGATGAGAATTTCCCACCAAAATAAATGAAAACGTTGCTGACGTCACACCGCAGGAAACCGCGTTTCCGTGGTTCTTTCGAGCAGCAGATTTCAATGGTAGAAATAGTCAGTGCTGCAGTTTTAATAATCGTATTAAATTATAATCTTATACTAATTATAAATTTGTGTTTAAACTCGCGTTCGCGCGACTAATGGTGCGTTCACATACAAAGCGAAGAAAATTTTCGCCTCATAATGCTCGCGCGAGTTTGACCGCTGGATTATAAATTTGTGTTTAAACTCGCGTTCGCGCGACTAATGGTGCGTTCACATTCAAAGCGCAGAAAATTTTCGCCTCGTATTGCTAGTGCAAGTTTGACCGCTGGATAATAAATTTGTGTTTAAACTTGCGTTCGCATGAGTAATGGTGCGTTCACATAAAATGCGCAGAAAATTTTCGCCTCGCATTGCTAGCACGAGTTTGACCTCTGGATTATAAATTTGTGTTTAAACTCGCGTTTGCGCGACTAATGGTGCGTTCACATTCAAAGCGAAGAACATTTTCACCTCGTATCGCTCGCGCGAGTTTGACCGCTGCATTATAAATGTGTGTTTAGACTCTCGTTCGCGCGAGCAATGGTGTGTTCACATGCAAAGCACTATTACTTATTCCAGATTTATTCCAGATTTCTTCTGCTACTACGTCAGTATGTCAGTAACATCCAAACAATCTCAATGCTGATAGGCTTTCACGATAATGCGTAAAACTAATTTCTCGGTCAAGTTGAAAAATCTCAATTTGCGCGAATACGCAAATGAAGCAATTTCACGCATTTGAGTCACTTCATTCGCGCCACCCCGCACCAATTAACGTCTATTAGTATCTATTCGCATCTTTGCATTAACTTTGTATGTAATCGCGCCATGTGAAACGCTCACTTCACGTTGTATGTGAACGCACCATAAGAAATGTGACATATAAAAATAAAAACTACCATTAGAAATGCAACATGTGTCTTTACATATACAATACATAATAATATTCTTACTTCAGTATGAACATATTCCATATAAAATCTTAATAACAGCCGTTTCGATTGAACAATATTATTTACTGGGTATCAAAATGATCTCAGAGTCTCCCAGTCGTAATAACGATTTGAGGGTCGTTCATGTCCATTCGGCCCGTTTCGCAGCCAACACACCGGCCTGCTCGGTTCTCCCGATGGCCAGTCCCCGCCTTGATTGGCCCCAAAGAGCGTCGGCCCATTTTCTTCCGTTGTCACTAGGCACACACACTGTCAGAGTAGTTCAACTTTGGAAAACGCATCATGAGACCGGGGTAGGGCCAGATGGGTGGCACAGGGTGGCAGCTGCCACCCTAAAAATGAGCTGTGCCCCCTCAAGTCAGACCCAGCTCACGTTCTGGAGACGCTGCGCAACGGCTTAAGCCGTCCGTGTCCATAACAACGTTCCGGCCCTCAACCGTCAGATGCACCCCTTTGCCACCCCAGGCAAAAAATACTGGACACGCCCCTGCTTGACGTCCCTCCATTCCATTATCTGTTGCGCATTAATAAAAAAACCGCATATTTTTATGATGGTCTGAAAAATGTCTAAAATGATTATTTTTGTATATAATTATTTGGATTAAATTAACATGTTAAATAGCAAGATTTTTTGATTTGTGATTAGTTGCCATGACGATTAAAGTATCATGTACTCACCCTCATGCCATCCCAGATGTGTGTGACTTTGTTACATTGTTACAAGGATATCTCAGCTCAGTGTGTCCTAACAATGCCAGTAATGTTGGCCAGAACTTTGAAGCTCAAAAAGCACATAAAAGCAGCATAAAAGTAATCCGTAGCACTCCAGTGGTTTAATCCATGCCTTCAGAAGGGATATGATGGGTGTGGGTGAGGAAAAAGGTCAATATTTAAGTCCTTTTTACTATAAATTCTCCTCCTGTCCAGTAGGTGGCGATATGCGCGAAGGAAGTGATTCCCCCAAAACAAAAGGAGAACTCTTAGACGAGAGGAGTGCTTAGGAGGGCTGTTTGAAAGTGCCGATTTTATAGATAACTATTTGTAATTTCTTTAAGCACATTTATATATTTATATAACATAAAATGCATTTCATCGCAAACCTAAACATATAGAAATCTGTGAATTAAAAAAATGTTGTTTGAGTTTAATTTGCACAAAAGTTACATTACGTAGCTTGCTAGCATAGACGACGTTTTGTCGAATTGTTCCCGCTCTGCTACAGAACTTGATATAATTGGACCCGCACACTAAAGATGATTCGAGAGTCATCGTCTTGAAGAATTGAAGGTGGGAATCTCGTCTCCTGCTGTCAGAATTGTGCTGCAAGGCAACAGCTGTGTTTACTGTCTAGTCGCAGGGAGTTGATTACAAACAGAGACTTTCTGGCGAGGCAGCATTTCTCCACGAGGACGTCCTTTGATCAGCTGCCGTTGTTAAACTTCACGATGGCCCTGGCGTCAGATAAAACTATAGATTATCGTCTTAATGACAGGGTTGAAGTGTGCTACAGATCCCATGATGCTTGTCTTTCATGGTGGATATTGTGTAACTGTAGTGGCTTGAAGCGTATAGCTCGATGAAGGATTTTTCAAATTAATTTCTGATTTATTTAAGAAATGTGCTGGATCAGTATCGGGCAGTCAAACGCATGTTCTCCGTGGACGTCGCGATCAGTAAAGGGCATTGCTGCGAGAGCTTTGGAGCAAATGGAAATGTGTTTTGCGTCTGGAGTCTGGCATGTGTTTGATAGATGTGTGCTGGTTTGCTCAAGCTGTTTTCAAAGAGCTCTCCTTCTTGCGGGACTTCTCAAAGATCTCCAGTTTGGTCTCGGGAAGCAGATCGGAGGCCTCTGACCTCTCGCTACAAAGAGGCTCTTCTCATCCTAACGTCCAAAAGCTGGGAAGAGCAAATATTGATCAGCCTCACAACAATGACATACTGGGAAAAATGGATCACCTAGTCATTTTATTCTTCGGGACTGCTAAGCTATTCAGAATGGGGCGGGAAAAACACCAAAAAACAAGCACATACTGAGAGTAATTATTGAGGTTTTCCCTCGGGTTGGGTTTTCCTCTAATAGCTGCTGGAGTTATGCTGCTAGAATTCTCTTCTCATTATTGAAAAAGTGTGTTGGGGTTCCTCCTATAAATCTTCCAGCCGGATATTCGCTCAGTAATGTTTGGAAAAGCACTTAAACTCATTATGCCACAAAATATTCACCGTTTCTTTCCTCCCGTCGCTGGCGTTCACACTGACTCGATTGTCTGACACGCCGTTAGCGTTTTACAGGCTCCGGTCACTCGTCCAGGCAATAATGATATACAGCCGCTGATATTCTGCCATTTTTAATTGACCCACAATCGTGCCACGGTCTCTAGAATTGACTCCGAATGGCACCAAAAACCAAAAACATCCCGTGAGCGGCAGTTCTGTGGACAGTAACGCCTTGTTGATGAGAGAGGTCAATAGATAATGGCCAGACTGGTTCGATCTGATAAAGTCTACTGTAACTCGGATAACTGCTCTGTACAATTGTGCTGAGAGGAATATCATCTCTGAATGCTGTTCTGAGACGCGGGTTGGCGCTGTTTTGGCGGCACGAGGGCGCCCTACACAATATTAGACATTTTTGTTTTAATGTTGTGGCTGATCGGTGTATAGCCGCTGATATTTGGCCATTTTGTAATTTTTTTTTGCCAATAATTTTGCTATTGTAAAATTATTACATGTATTTAATTATTAATGATGTTTCGCGATAACGCAGCGGTAACGTTAGATTTTTAGTGATAATGCCGAAACCTTTAGAGACTGACGTTCTTGAAGTAAAGATTAGCAATAGCGATATTTAGCCGCTGAAATTTGGCCATTTTGAAATTATCTCCAATGCTTTTGCTATCGTAAAATGATTACATGTATTTAATTATTAATGATATTTAGCATTAACGCAGCGGTAACGTTAGATTTTTAGTGATAATGTCGAAACCTTTAGAGACTGACGTTTTGAAGTAAATAATTGCAATCGTGATGTATCAGCTGATATTTGGCCATTTTAAAAAAATGTTGCCAATAATTTTGCTATTGTAAAATTATTACATGTATTTAATTGTTATTTATGTTTAGCAATGGTGTAGCGGTAACGTTAGATTTTTAGTGATAATGCCGAAACCTTTAGAGACTGATGTTCTTGAAGTAAAGATTAGCAATAGCGATATTTAGCCGCTGAAATTTGCCCATTTTGAAATTATCGGCAACGGTTTTGCTATTGTAAAATTGTTACATTTATTTAATTATTAATTACTTTTAGCATTAACGCAGCGGTAACGTTCGATTTTTTTGTGATAATGTCGAAAACTTTAGAGACTGACATTTTTAAGTAAAGATTAGCAATAGCAAAATTTAGCCGCTGAAATTTGCCCATTTTAAATTATCGGCAATGCTTTTGCTATTGTAAAATTGTTACACTTATTTAATTATTAATTACTTTTAGCATTAAAGCAGTGGTAACGTTCGATTTTTTGTGATAATATCGAAACCTTTAGAGACTGACATTTTTAAGTATTAATTTGCAATCGTGATGTATCAGCTGATATTTGTCCATTTTGAAATTATCGCCAATAATTTTGCTATGGTAAAATTATTTAATTTATTTAGTTAAACGCAGTGGTAACATTACATTTTTAGTGAAAATGTAGAAACCTTTAGAGACTGATGTTCTTGAAGTAAAAATGAGTAATACAGCGATATATAATTTATTTTATTTTATTTATTTATTTTTTTATTTTCTCCCCAAAGCGCTCCAAGTCCTCAGTTGCGTAGTGACTCGCCTCAATCCGGGTGGTGGAAGACGAATCTCAGTTGCCTCCGCGTCTGAGACCGTCAATCTGCACATCTTATCACGTGACTTGTTGAGCGCGTTACCACGGAGACGTAGCGCGTGTGGGAGGCTTCATGCATTTCTCAGCGGCATCCACGCTCAACTCACCACGTGCAAACCACATTATAGTGACCCATGTGACTCTACCCTCCCTAGCAACTGGGCCAATTTGGTTGCTATGGAGAACTGGCAGGAGTCACTCAGGACGCCCTGGATTCAAACTCGCGAACAGCGATATATCATTGATATTTGGCCATTTTAAATTATCAGCAATTGCTATCCTAATGTTATGAAATAATTTAATTATTAACGACTTATAGCAATAACATTCGACTTTTAGTATTAATGTAGAACCCTCTCAAGACTAACCTTCCATGATTGCCGAATTTGTGCGTGATTTCAACTTAATTCGTCTCTTATTGTAATTCTACACAAACTACTCTAGGTACAAATAGCTCTCAGCAGTGCGATACTGCTAAGCGAGATGCACAAATCACAGAAGTCGCTGTGAACGTGCTAACGAGAATCACAGCAAGCAGGGTTGTGGTGAGCGTATTGATGGCTAACTAGCTACTTCATGTTAGTTAATATGGGATGTTGTAGCATTAGAGCACAACTAGTTGTGTTTTGTAAAAGTGCAACTGGAGTCCTGAACTGAAAAGTCCGCCATCTTGAATGGATTTGTCATAAACGTCTCTGTGAAGGATGCTGTAGGTTTGGAACAGAGCTACAGTGTCCAAAGAGTTTTGAACATACATTTCATGACACCACACTGAGAATAGAGATCGTTTGCTGCAAGATGCAAGTTTAGCACCAGACTCGTGGAAAATCGGTTTGTGCGGGGCAGTTTGGGAGGAGACTTCAGGCGTGGAAGTTTTTGTATTTCTCGTCCTTGTAGCTTTTTTGGGGGGGACTTTTCCATCCGCACTACCTTTCCTAGCCCCTGTGAACGCCTGAGTGTAACGTCCTCTGAGATTCCTGCTGTCAAACTAAATCCTGATGTCATTGACGTTAATAGAGTTTGACCTCATTTACTGGATGAAGGATTAATTGCTGGCATTTTCTGGGTGAAGTGTGTGTTTTACTCAACTCTCATTTTACAGCGAATTTTAATGTTAAGAAATCACACAGACACACACACAGACACACACACACACACGCAAAGACACACACGCACATACAGACACAGACACACACACAGACAGACACACACACACAGACACACACAAAGACACAGACACACACACAGACAGACACACACACAGACAGACACACACGCACAGACACACACACACGCACAGACACACACACACAGACACACACACACATACAGACACAGACACACACACAAAGACATAGACACACACACACACACATACAGACACACACACAGACAGACACACAAAGACACAGACACACACACACACACACATACAGACACAGACACACACACACACAAAGACACAGACACACATACACACACACAAAGACACAGACACACACACAAAGACACAGACACAGACACACAAAGACACAGACACACACACACACACACAAAGACACACACACACAAAGACACAGACACACACACACACACACACACACACAGACACAGACACAGACACACACACAGACACAGACAGACACACACACACAAAGACACAGACACACACACACAAAGACACAGACACACACACACAAAGACACAGACACATACAGACACAGACACACACACACACACACACACACATACACACAGACAGACACAGACACACACGCACACAAAGACACAGACACACACACATACACACAGACACAGACAGACACACACACTCGGTTTTAATGTCTTAGATAATAATATTTGGATGCCAGAAGCACTAAGCACATCCCATTTATTGTTCAAATTTGTATTCAGCAGGGTTTTGGAATGACCTTCGCCTCTTCATAGAAACTGAGAGAGAAAGTGTCATAGATATAGTGGAGAAGGGGCTAGTTACTCAGTAAAATGATCGTGTATTCTAGACCTAATATACCAACTATAACTACTGCATTAAATTATTTTATGCAAAAATGTCAAACAACTTCCCCTCATGACAACTAGCCCCGGTCTCCCCTATTCCACATGCCTGAAATATGCTTTATTCTTCAGCAAGTTACATTTTTGTAATGCATACAAGTATCAAACAAACCCGTATGACACCAGCTGTTATTCATGTCCTGACACCTGATCTGCTAATTAAACAGAAGCACCAGGATTTCTCCCGTCTTGGAAAATCTCCTAAAAATCGATACAAGATAATAAATTCTATGGTTAAGCTTTTAACTGGCATATCGATTTAAACGATCAACCTCACTGTACACACACACATATTGTCTTAGAAACATTTGTTAGTGTGAGTGACAGGTGAGCACACATGAGAGTATTTATAGGACACATTTGTCAAAGCACACATTAATCACTGGGGCTGGTTATGGTCTGTCTGCTGGTACCCTTACGCTAATGTTTCAGAAGCATGTTACTCTGATGCAAACGTGCACAAATTCAAAGAGTTTACAAAAAAATCTCAATTGCATTTTAATGCATGAACACTAATTTACCAGAACATGCTTGTTGATGTTTTAACCCCTTCTGGTGCATTTTTGGATAGACACCTGCAGTTGTTTGTCAAACTTAAAAGTTAACCATTCATAAATACTGTGACTACTTGCAAAAAATTGGTCTAATTGTTTCAGGAATCCCCCCAAATAAAAATAAAGACTCATATTATTCATAAATAATATTGTATGTGTTAATAATCTTATGATACTCAAAGTGTAAAAAAAAAATAATAAAATTTTTTATATGTCATTTAATAAATTTTTTAATCAAATTAATTACATGGTGTCCCAATTAATTAATCGCATATAATCACATATAAAAAAAATAGCTGAGAAAGCCCCTCATATAACAATAATTCAATATATAATGCTGAAATAATTATACATAGTTATCTTTAAATATTTAAAATTTATATATATATATATATATATATATATATATATATATATATATATATATAAAATAAAAAATATTCAGATAAATAAAATGCATTGTATTCTAAAGCCGCTTTTTGTATGGTCTTATCAATGATTAATTCTTCTGCCACAAGAATACAATGTATTGTTTACTCCCATATTATTGATCATAAGTCAATCATTTTATGTTACATAAATGCAGAAGTGATGGATATCTCTGAAAAGTTCAGATTCTAAGCTTTCAAATGACACCTCATATCATATGCCTTACGTATATGGAGATTTTAACGTTTTAAGCGTAAACGTTTTTCGCAATATAGCGTCCCATTTTTGAGTATTTAATGAGGAAGAAAAATAAAACAAGACGATGTTATCCACTGGAAATTGATTGAATGGTGAAAAGTGGTATCTATGTGATATAGGGCTGGTTATCGAAACATATTTCACGATTTAATTTAATTATTAATAAAAAAAATTAACAACAGGGCGTAAACTGTTCAGTTCAATCGGGTATAATAAAGTTTCAATATCTGGATTATTCAATGACGACTGCGATTATTGAAAAATCTCTATTTTTAACCAACTCTAAAATCAACTGAAATGTAAATGCGAAAGTTGAGGCGAAGCAAATTTTGACATGTTGAATTGAAATATTACAAATACAGAATATTTTGGAATAACCTGCACAAATGGGGCACTATGGTGCAACATTACTGGAGGGTTTAAAAGCTGAAATGTGAAGCTCATATTTTTGTTAAACCATATGAATATATTTTATTGTTTATTTTTGAGTGTTATTTTTTGGTGCAACTACTTTTTAAGGCGGGTCTAGTCATTCGTCACATTTTTAATGGAGGTGTTTTTCAATGAGCCAGCCAGTTGGGGCATTACATCTGTAAAAGTAAGTTAACAGAATGCACTGTTACATATAGCTTATGAAACCGTTAGTTTGACAGGTATATTTGCTTTCAGTCGACACAGAGTTTGTCCACATGCGGCTTGGGCAGCGATTCAAATGCGAGTTTGCAGGAAAATATGCCCTTTGGGGGTGGAGTTTTACCGGTATTGCTTCTAGCATATTCACCTGGGTCAGCCCGCATGCATTAAAAGGACGCTAAACAACTTTTTGGTCCGTAGCCAACGGTAACGTGCCAAGACTTGTAGTACAACTGTAATTACAGCATATATATATATATATGTGTGTGTGTGTGTGTGTGTGTGTGTGTGTGTGTGTGTGTTTGCATAAAGCTGGTGAGCTGAAGTTAACATAAGTGGGTATGGGTGCATGCTCCATATAACTGAAGCTAATTGAGATCTATTTTAAGTCTGGAAGTGAATAAATGCATAAACTGGAAAATGTGAGCGGCGCTCACTTCAATGCATATTTTGTTATTTTGATAATCAAGTGTTCAAAATGTAAGCGCGGGCACACTAAAAAAATATTGTAGCCTATTTTTAATATTTATGCATTTCAAATTCAATTAAAATTTAATTGTGTCATTTTTAATGACAACAACTTTTGGCTCAACCGATTTCTCTTCTCAGTCCAGCCCTGCTCTCAAACACACACAAAAGTGACATTTTCCTCTTTTAAAAAAAACAAAAACAAAACACTGCATTACCATATAACTATGACGCTTGGAAAATGGATTCGTGTGGATGTATCCTAAGAAAACAGGCCATTTGACCGATTATCAGCTTTTTCCACCACTTTAGTTATCGTTAGTGGCTAAATCTAATATGCTCGATTTTTAGTTGCTATCTAGAGCCCGCTAGATATGGTCTCCACATATGGCTTGTGTCCCTTATTTAATGTAGGTCTATGGGATTTGTTCACGTCCACCATGCTGAAAATCATAAATACGATTGCTTAGATATTGAACGCACCTTTCCCAAACAATCCACATGATTTCATGTTTGCAGCACACAAACATTATTCCTAAAATTATTACTTTACCCAAATGATGTGCCATAATAGTAGTGATGCACTAATAATGCATGAACATCTCGCACAGCTGAAACTCCCAATGCCGCATGACATTTAAAAATGGGTTTGTGCCAAACGGACACATTGTAATAAAATATGAACAGGATTTTTTTTGTTGTGTTATTTTCACGTTTTTAATGTGGGCAGCAGCTGTTGCTTCGATACGCGTTGGAAACATGACACAGGTTGGACGCCAGCGGTCTTTCCCCAGCAGAGCGCTGTTAGTAGGGGCTGTTCATTAAAATCAGACACACACAAACGGACGTTTTTCCTGCAGCCGCTGAGTGAAATCATGCAGGGTGGGGTGATTTGGTTTGTGTTGGCATGAAAGAGGAACGAGAAACAGTCCAGGCTGCCCGTGGTGGGAGTAACCGCGTGGCAACAGCTGAAATTTATTATGCACTTATGATTTTTAGTTTTTTTGCAGTTTTGTGGTCATTTATCATAAATGTACGTTTCATTTTTGTAGTAGTTTTTGTGGTCGGCTTTCACAAATGTTTGTTCAAGATTATAAGTGGTTAAGGATTTATGATGCAGTTATGTTATGTGGATCAACTTTAATTAAACAGTGTAAAAAAGGTGTAAATCCCAGATTAAAGCTTGCTCTATGAGTCTTTCAAAGGGCAATTAAAGGAATGTTTGGGGTTCAGTACAAGTTATGCTCTATCGACAACATTCGTGGCATTATGTTGATTAACTATGAAAATCATTTAGACTTTTATAAAAGCAAAACGCATGTTTATAGTAACAAACTTGCAATGACTTACAATGACACGAGAGCATTTAAATGTTCAAATGGAAATCTCTTTTTTGTTAAAGCGTTTATTAATTACAGTGTGCAAACTTTGTCATGTAAAGTTGTCAAAATCATATTTATTTTTGGTGGAAATTCTTGGAAAGTTTGAAAAACTTCGTTATTGGTCACCAGTGTCATTTCTGTGTTTTGATATTTCTGCATGTAAAAAGTCATTTTCTCGTGTATCCTGCAAAAGTTTACAGGTTTTCTGGCATTGCATGTTCATGGTTTGTCTTGTGTTGGGTAACGAGTGTAATCGACGTGATAATGTGTGTAGTTAAGTTTGATAATGAGTTATAGGTGCATTTAAAACAATCTTGGTACATTAATTATAATCCCTTAAAGTTTGAGCGTTTGCTTTGGTATGTGTGTTCCACCCATAAATAAATATCTGATTTTTTCTGGTTTTTGCATGTTCCTTATAGCTCACGGTGTTTGTAATATAGTCAGAGCACTGTTTCTTTTCATATTGGCCTTGAGACATAGTGTCAGAATTCCTTTGGCCCCCCCCCCGGGAGAAATTTGACATGCACTCTCCAAAAAGTGGGTGGAAGTCCAAAAGACTTCGTCTGACAGACATACTCCCTTCTTCGGCTTGCTCTGTCCCTATCTATACACCCTCCCCTACTTTACCGAAGGGAGAAAAGCTAGAATTCCGGAGTCGCTTGATGTTTGCTGAGCCTTAGCCAGATCTCCGTTGGCCGGTGTGACGTTTGGGCCATTCCTCAACGACTGAGCCGAACAAACGTTGGAACAGACAGTTGCTCTCCTTTCTTAACCAGCTCTCTCTCTGTCTTTCAGTCTTTCTGTTTGTCTGGACCCTTTTGTTGGCAACAGGATGCAGGATTTAGGATCAAACGAGACCCATTTCCTGCTCTTTACTTTTGACCAATCAGGTGCAGGGATATCTATAGCGACCAAATTCCCTATAAACATGGGGAATGGGAAATTTGAGGCTGACTATCCTGATGTTTTTTTTCCGGCTTGATACAGAACTAACACTTCTGTTAATTGGCTAAACTGGCATGAAATCTGTTGATGCCAATCATTTTAAATTTGACTTACATTGGCTGATTAATCATCTTGGCCATAGTGGTCTGCTGTTACTAGAGTATGAGCAAACTAGCCAAAAACTGAACAGGTCAGAAAATGAACACCTTGGCTAATTGCCCGTTTTTGGTGAGATTATCGGCAACAGCATTTTAAATTGGCCAATAATTTGCCATTTAATTGGCTTGGCCAATTTATCGGTCTATAACTACTAGAAATATGATCTAATTGGCCAAAAATGAACTGTTTAATCTGTTTGTCCAATCACCCAATTTTTGGTCAATTTGAGATTATCGTCAAAAACTGATAATCTCAATCTCAAATTGGCCAATCAATTGGCTTGTCCAATATATTGATCTAAAACTACTAGAATATCGTCAAAGACTGGTAATATCAATCTCAAATTGGCCAATTAATCAACCAAGCCAATTTTTTTATCTATAGCTAATAGATAATTGTATAATTGGCCTAAAAATCATCTGATTAAACTGTTTTCCAATCACGACTGGAAACCTCATTATCACATTGGCCAGAAATTGGCAAATTTATCAACTTGTCCAATATATTGGTCTGAAACTACTAGAATATGACCAAATTGACCAAAAATAAACCAATTAATCTGTTTGTACAATCATCCAATATTTGGTCAATTTGAGCTTATGTTCAAAGGTAGATAATCTCAATCTCAAATTGGCCAATTAAATGGCTTGGCCAATATATTAATCTAAAACTACTAGAATATGATCAAATGGACCAAAAATGAAGCAATTAAGTCCAATCACCCAATTTACATTTATGCATTTGGCAGACACTTTTATCCAAAGCGATTTAGTTTGGATAAAACAGTTGAGTGCTTTAGCCCACTACAACACCACTCCGGATAATCATTTTATCAATAATTATGACCAAATTGACCAAAAATGAACCAATTAATCTATTTGTCCAATCATCCAATATTTGGTCAATTTGAGATTATCGTCAAAGATTGATAATCTCAATCTCAAATTGGCCAATTAATCAACCTAGCCAATATGTTGGTCTATAACTAATATAATATGATATATTGGCCTAAACATCAACTGATTAATCTGTTTTCCAATCACGACTGGAAACCTCATTATCACATTGACCAAAAATTGGCAAATTTATCAACTTCTGAATCTACTAGAATATGATCTAGTTGGCAAAAATTGGATTGATTAATCTGTTTGCCCAAGCACCTAATATTTGGTCAATTTGAGATTATTGGCAACAACTGATTATCTCAAAAATAGGCCAATTATCGGTCTGTAACTTCTAGAATATTATCAAATTAGCCAAATATTGGCTGATCAATCGGCTTGACCAATTTTTCACTCTATCACTGATATACTCAAATAGATGTCATTTGTTGTGTTGGATAAAAGCGTCTGCATTTGTCAGATACAGTACAGTATCAGTGCTCAATCTCGCACCTGAGACCCGTTTGGCAACACTCGTGTGAGGAATGTAAATCAGGAACAAAGTGCTGGGCAGACTCTTATATTTCATTTCCAGCCAAAAATGCCATCCCTCCCTATGTTTATGGATTCACAAGTTTTTGTAGCATATAATAAAAGCCTGTTACGAATCGCACCTGATGCATGGCACACATTAGCACTTGCAACTATGTGTTAATGCTTGATAAACAAAAAGCAACAACGCTATATCTAAATGCATAGGCTTATTTAAACGGTACGGTCAATGTGCTTTTCTTATTTTGGGACCAAATATTTAGTTGAGGTTTTTAAAGAGTTCCCGACTGTTCCGCTTTGATCTAGTCCATTATTGGCTTAGTGTGAATTGATCTTCCTCCAGCGCAGTAAAACACATGTGAGACTCAGGGTGCCAGAAACTGTCCGTCCTCATCTCGGAGTGGGGAAGGGGAGATTTGGCCTCCTGGAGTTTCTGAAAACTCGTAAGCACAAGAAACCACATAAGAAAGAAAGAATTGTGCTGAAAGTCAGTATGTAAAATTATTTATTTACCTCTTGACTTCCTGGGCTCAAGTGCATGTTTGATTTTACAAATTAGGCATGGGCATGAGTACGGGCACCTGCATACTAGAATTTCATCATCCGTTGATTTCAATGGGGCTGAAGCATCAATGACTTAAGTCCAGTTTATACTTCTCCGTCAAACCTGAATTGCACATTTCCAAAAATGTTATTACACGTTGCATCTACGCGATTGGTCCCCTTTATAGCCAGAGACGATCACCACCGAGTCATCTGAGGTAGTGTCACATTTCCTTTATTTTAAGATTATTTTAAGACCTATGAATCAACTAACATTGTATTTGGGCTCGTTTTAATCTGGAGCTTTTGCTGTTTTTATATTCTGTAGATGTCTAATGAAGTTACAATAGAAAAACCACCACAGGTCTTACAACGTACACCTTATAAACTCTATCTTTTAACGGCTTGTGTTCAATATATATTTGGTGTACTGTGTGAAGAAAAGAGACATTGGCATGTTGCTAAGCTAACAACGTGATTATTAATAAACACAAATATTAGATAAAATAGTGCATTTTTATTTAGACTGACCAATATTTTAGCGAGGTATCTTACAAGTGCAATATCAGCCTCCTGAGCACACTGTGATGTCTTAAAATGCTGCCTAGGTAGACTGCACACTAGGTTTAGGAACAGAGCTACAATCTTGCTGATCTACAGCGTAAATATCATCTTTTCTAATGCATAAGTGGCATTGAATAATGTCAGTACACACTGATAGAAACAGAAAACACAATTTTGTAACTGAAGAGTTCAGATATAGTCACGTGGACCTACATTTCATTTTTTGACATGAAGTCTTCAAAATTACCTTTACAACCACTATCCAGGGCTCAGACGTCGCCATATCCCACCCTTTCTCTGCGACCCTTATCCTTCTGTGAACGTTTCTTTCTTGTCTTGTTTTTTTCATCCCTCCCCGCTGTGTTGTTGGCTGACCTTGTCAGCTTTGATGAAGTGTTGGTGATCAATACAGGGTTAGCCCGGAGCGCTTTGATTATGTCTTCATCCAGTTACAGTGCCCTCTCCTTGGAAGCCTCTTTCCTTTGAAGTTCAGCTGCATGTTGTTATTTCAGAAGGGTGTCTTTACTCCAAACCGCATGGCCTTGCAGCTGAGGCGCATAACCATGTGGTGCTCGGTTAGATCTGGAACATAGTTCTGGTCTCATGGACCTTATATTTGTAGTTTTGGCATTCAAGTATCTTGTCTGTCTGTCTGTCACTCTTATCTATCTATCTATCTATCTATCTATCTATCTATCTATCTATCTATCTATCTATCTATCTATCTATCTATCTATCTATCTATCTATCTATCTATCTATCTATCTATCACTCTTATTTGTCTGTCTGTCTGTCTATCTATCATC
Organism: Moxostoma hubbsi; assembly: GCA_032164185.1. NCBI lineage: Eukaryota > Metazoa > Chordata > Actinopteri > Cypriniformes > Catostomidae > Moxostoma > Moxostoma hubbsi. Next base: position 1,887,242 of record JAVLUX010000236.1, read on the forward strand.
CATCAGTGTGTGTCTGTCACTCTTATTTATCTATCTGTCTATCACTCTTATTTATCTGTCTGTCTATCACTCTTATTTGTATAGATCTATCTATCTGTCACTATTTTCTACATGTCTGTCTGTCTATGTGTGTGTGTCTGTCACTCTTATCTATCTATCTATCTATCTGTCTGTCTGTCTGTCTGTCTGTATCTATCTATCTATCTGTCTGTCTATCTATCTATCTATCTGTCTGTCTGTCTGTCTGTCTGTATCTATC